>VKOC01040469.1:0-13278 GCA_009364415.1 Spea multiplicata | reverse complement strand
GAGACAGGGTTTACACGGTTCTGGTACGTAGTGCAGAAGGGCAAAGCAGAGTAATAGTCAAGGCAGGGTGAAGTTGGATATGCTGGAGCAGGTTTCGATAAGTCAGTACAAAGGGATAAAGCAGGAACGAAAGTCAAGGTAAGGCAGAGGTCCCAGGTAGGACAGATTAAAGAAGAGGCAAGTGGAGCTGCAAGAAATGATACAGGAACAAAGAAAAGGTCGGCAGAGAAGGTAGGGATACATTGAAAGAGATACTAAGAGTGTAAGACATAGTGTGAGAAAGTGAGAGCAAGAGTGAGAGTGTAAGAAAGCAAGAGTGAGAGTGTGAGGGAGCATGAGTGAGAGTATACGTGAGAATGTGAGAGAGCGTGAATAAGAATGAGTGAGAGTGAGTGTGAGACGATGTGTGAGAGAGCCTGAGGATGTGAGAGAGCATGCAAGAGAGCATGAATGAGAGTGTGAGTGGATGAAAGAGTGAGCATGAGTGGGGTGTTCCCCATTGTCAAGCCCCTGTTAGGAACTCCTCACCTGAGTATCTGATGGAGCAGGAACAGGGAACCTCCTGCAAGTGCACTACCTCCCACTTCCCTTATGCTGTGAAGGGGGTGGTCCTTTAAGTGAGCTTCCTGTGATGTCACATTCAAAAAGAGTTCCCTGCTTGCTGGAAAGACACTTGATGTATTGTCTCCTAGCATTTTGAGTTTTGTGAATTGCTTCTGACCTGGATTGCTCACCGCTTAACCTGATTGCCTGTTGCCTTGACCACGGATTGCCTTTTGGATTTGCTGCTTCTCTGGTGCCCCTGACCATGGATATGTTTACCCTGTACCTGTTGTGTATCTACTGTTTCCATCTACAGAGTGCTGTTATACCTTGTTGCACATCTATAGTGTCCTGCAACCAGACCCTGAACTTTGAACCCTTCTGCTGCCACCTACTTACAATGTCCTGCATTGCCGCACACAGCAGTTAACCCCTTTGTTTCAGTGTAAGTACCATTCCTGCATTCTGGGCTCCTACTGAACTTACCTCACGCTGGTCTGCAGTGGTCAGAGCCTATGAAACGTGGTCCAAGGAAGGAAAATTGGTGAACCGGCTACAAGCTCATGGGAAGCCGAGGCTCGCTGATGCACAATGGGGGGAGAAGGCTGGGCCGTGTGGTCAAATCCAACAGATGAGCTACTGTGGCTCAAATTGCTGAAAAAGTTAATGCTTGGTCTGATAGAAAGATGCCAGACAACACAGTGCATTGCACTTTGTTGCAAATGGTACTGCGTCAGCCCATGTTTACCCCGGTCCACTGCTGAAAGCACTTACAATGGGCACGTAAGCATAAGAACCTGACGGCGCAATTGAGGAAGTTGGCCTGGTCTGATAAATCACGTTTTCTTTTCTATCACATGGATGACTAGGTGCGTGTGTGTTGCTTACCTGGAGACCACATGACACCAGGATGCATCCATCGAGACCCCACCTAGCTTATTGGACTTACATGATCTAAAGGATCTCCTGCTAATGTCTTGGTGACAGATGCAATAGTCTATGCTTCAGGGGGTCAGGGCTGTTTTGGTGGCAAAAGGGACCCATACAATATTAAGCAGGTGGGTCATAATGTTATGGCTGATCGGTTTAAAGTGATGGGAGTTATGCTGTACTGCTGTCTGTGTCCTGTTTTCTGTATAATGATAGGAGTTACAGTGTACCACCAACTGTTTCTGCCTCAATAAATAGTGATGGGAGTTATGGTGTCAATGTCTGGCTCAGTATTTAGCGATGGGAGTTATGCTGTACTGCCGTTTGTTATGCTTTACCCTGGTTAGTGTCTGTATCATTATTTAAGAATTGGAGTCATGCTGTACCATCATCTGTGTCTGGTTAACTATACAATGATAGGACTCATGCTGTACTACCATCTCAATCAGTATATAATTACATGAGTCATGCAGTACCATCGTCTGCGTCTGGATATATAATGGTATGAGTCATGCTGTACCACTCTCTGTGTCTAGATGATTATGTAATGATGGGAGTTGTACTGCACTGCCTTCAAGATCAGTATATTATGATGGAATTTATGTGGTACCACCCTCAGATCCTGCCTAACTATTTAATGATGGGAGTTATGCTCTAACATAATCAGTGTCTGGCTTGCCATATACTGATGGCAGTTATGCTGTTCCACTCTCATTCCCTGTCTCAATATATAATGATGGGAGTTATGCAGTACAACAATCAGTGTCTGGTTCACTCTATAGTAATGGGATTTATGCTATAAAACACATGTCAGACTCATTATGTGTTTATGCTTACTATGAGCTGCATTGTCTAATGTATGGTTAACTGTATACTTATAAGGGCTATGCTACAACACTTGTATATGCATTATGGGGATTATAGTACACAACCTCTAGAGTGCCAAAGGTTACTTTACTGTCCGATTATCCTTTATGTCTCATTAGGCTCATGCAAAACACTTGCTCAGGCCCCGACCAAAATGTGAATAAAGTTTGGGGAAATTTGTTTTACTATTTATTTTTAAATTCCCTACTTCAACAAAATAACTTCTGTAAAAAGTACCAAATTCACCTGTTTGGTGTAGATCCTGTGCTGCAAATGTATCTACTCCATGCCAACGATGTATGGTAATATTGGTGAGAAATTGGTAATATAATCTGCACCATGATAACTAAGCAGAGCTCAATTATGCTAATTATGTGGGTTGGGTAGAGTGGTGTATCTTTGATGAAGTTGGTGTGGTCAATTTATTAAGTTAAAATGAATTTATGTTATTGATAGCTGTGCTGCAAAGTATCTCTGGCCATCTATTGGCAACTGTGGCCTATAGATGCCTGGCCGTTGACATCTAGCTAAAGTAATATAAATATTTCCTTTTCCCTGTAAACAAAAAAATATTTGAAGCGCAGCCTGAAACATGACATGCTGGATCTTTCAATAAACAATGTGAAGTGGAAAAAACAGTGGAATGGCAGAAGGCTAAACTGAGCACATTTTGTGGGTTTGCAGAATGTCAAGTAACTAAGCTGTCACCTTATGAGTAAAAGTTTAACTTTGCATTGGCTCTAACCAAATGTTCTCAGCACAAGGCCCTGACCCTCACTCTACTCTGTTGACTTTAGCAGCAGAACTGCTGAACCAAAGTATATTATGGTGCTGATTGTAACTACCATACCAGAATGTGTATTGCCCAAAAATTGTGACCACAGGTTGGAAGTTATTGCTCAACCTTTACGTTTTTTTGTTTCACAGTAAGCTTTGTTAGTTCCGAATGGCATTGTGTGTACACCAAGCATTTTTAAATCTGTTGTTAAAATGCTTCATGACTAGCATTACTTCTGTACATCTGATGTAGGACTGAAGCCTTCCAATTCCAAACATCAGTCCCTACACATTTCTCCAGTTCAGGTAATACATTTAGTAATCCTGTGCCTTTGGAAATTAATATTTCTGTAGCATGCCATGTACAACACTGCCCTCTGGTGGTTATATGGGAAGAGTGCAATTAAATTTTTTTAGCAAATATATGTGGTATACACAAAATATAGTGCTTTAGTTTTTTGTGGAACTACTATAATGGAAATTAGAATAAAGAATTGCACACATGGTACCTGAGCATCAAGACGCTACTTGTTGGCATCATAATCTTCAAAAAACACAAGAAGCACAGGAGGTAGGTAGCTCTTGGTAAAAACTCTTTTGGTGGTGGTAAAGCAGCCTTCCCTTCTCCCAAGGTTGCTAACAAACACCCTCGATTCGGTTTCAATTCGGGCCAGCACTGCGCCAGCACTGCTCACATTTAAGAACCATGCAAGGTTACATTGTGGGGCATATACACCATAATGTTACAACAAGAGATCATAATCTAAAATTAGATTATCAGAGGTTTAGATGTAATGTCAGGAAGGTTTACTTTACCTAGCCGGTGGAAGATAAATGGGCCAGTCTTCCATCAGAAGTGGTAGAGGCTAATACAGTAAGGGAACTTAAACATGCATGGGATAGCAGAAAGCTATCCTTAATCAAAGACAAGACCAAGAACTGATTAAAGTCTAAGTCTCTACATCAGACAAAATGGGCAGACACATGTGTCAAACTGAATGTTGAGACCTAAAACATCTTTGCAATAATTTAAAAGGTAAGTAGCTGACCATTGCAAAAAAATGAATGTGGTCCAAATGAGCAATTCCTTGAGGGCCTATGGTTTGACCAATGAGAGTATCAGGTTCTAATTTACATATACAAATATGATTTACTTTAATTGTATACAAATGATCTGTCCTGGATTGCTGTTTTAAAAAGACACAATATACCGGCATTTGTTTTACTAAAAAAAATAGAAGGTACAATTCTTTATGCCAACAAAATATTCTGCTACAGCCATTAAAACAGTTCTTCACCTCTGCAACTTTCACAGCTATTTCAGTTGCAGAGTTAACATGCCTCTAGGTGAGCTATCAATCAAGATGTGAGATTCGGAGGACAGAAATGTAAATTAAGGGTTGGAATCGGTGCTCTGACACATTCATCTGAGATCAGGGATTTTCCTGGAGGGAGAGTTTCACTGTTCTGACTTGAATACATACTTGACAGAATGATCTAACAGAGTTCCTATATATATGCACTGCACTTACACACGCCTGCCCGAGCACGCAAACATATATATGCACTGCCCTTACACACGCCTGCCCGAGTACGCAAACATATATATGCATTGGCCTTACACACACATATATACACTGCCCTTACTCATGCCTGCCATGCACACATTCACTGGCCATATATGCACATATGTACTGCCCATTTATACACATATGCACCCTTAACGTTGGGCCAGTTAGAGATTGTGATCTCCCCAACCAGCCTTGTTCATTGGACGCCTTCTACCCAGACCAGCGCTCATGGTGCCTGGGTGCAGTGCACCCCTCGCATCTACCTCAGCATGGCCCTGATGAACGGCCCCAGGGGAGGCGGCCTAACGTGCCCGCAGCTTTGTGCGCCCGGGGCAGCCTCACCAATCGCCCCCTTTTAAGATAAGCTACTGGGAGACATGCCATTGTAGGGCCACAGGAGAACACTGGGTCGCCAATCTTCTTCACAGTCCTCAGGGATATGTAGTCCTTTCCTTCCCTATCTGGGAAGGGCTGGATCTTCTTCTTCAAATGAGGGGAACCACTGTAGTGGATGTGGGGGGTTCACATCCATCACCAACAAGTAGGGACCCAGCTCCACTGTGACATTTTTATTGTGTGCAGTTCTGTCCAGTGAATGCCAAAGCTATCAATAAGGTAAACGGGGGATTTTATCCTCACTGATGCATGAGAGCCATGCACTTACCTTAAGCCACATGAAATGACAAGTGTGCCGTAATGCTGGCTAGATGACAGATACTCGTGCAGAATACATGTCATTCTCAATGTCCTGGGCTGCTACGCATGATTTGAAGGCACAATATGATGGTTAAGAGGGAAACCATGCACACTATGCTATGGGCCTTTTAATGGCACTGGGGCTCATCCCACTGAAAGTAAAATGTTTTGTGCCTTACATTTGGGTTAGTCACCTGGCTGGGGACAGCAGTTTTTATGTATGAAATAACATATTTTCCTTTATATTCATGGCACAAAAGTCTGGATTTATTATCACATTCCCATATAGTTTTAGAAATGCAGACCTAGATTTTACAGGGGGCCAAACAGGTATCCTCTGTTTTTTGGGGTCTTTGGAGGTGTGGTTACTAAGACTTAATGTGACTATATTACCTATTATGGCTATTTATGTACTGATTAAGTAATTTAGAAAAAGGAATAGCATATCTCCCAACACTCTGGTTTTCGCAAGACAGTCCCAATTTTCAGGCACTGTACAGCAGTCCTACTTTTCACGCAGTGAGCATCTCCACAACAGTTGGGGAGATCCTCGGATCTCCCCTGACTGGGTCAAGCAGCTGAGAACCATGAGGTCGCTTGTTAAGTAAGTTGGGTGGTCGGCTTCCACCGATGGCCGCTCCAACTATCTATCTCTTTTAGCCACATCTCCCAACACAGGTGTCCTGATTTTTATGATGTAATGGGTATTATGGAATAGGGTTATTGTATCTACATAAATTAACGTAGTTGTTTATATACATATTATTGAGACCTTTAGGGCTGTGGAACATAAACGCCAAGAACAAATGGGCTTCTAGGGAGAACATTGAACAGCGGAATATGATGGTGCTATATAAAACAATAAATAATAATAGAGACATCTACAATGTATGAAATTATATTAGCAGGTTTCACTGTTTTATTTCTCATGAATTAAATAACAAACAAACCCACAAAAATTATAATGAAATCATTTAGATAGAAATGATGGGGGCGAGCACATGAGAAAAGGATGACATGGGGTGAAGCATGAATGGGGCTCACTGTGCAATCACAGCTACACCCTTTCTACAGTTCTGCTACAGTCCTACTATTCATCTTAGGGGCCCCACACCACGTACAGATGGTAACCTGCCAACATATTTTACTGCTGTCCAAATATTACTATCCAAATTTACTTCCTATGATGCTTGGAGATGACATTTAGATGGTTTTATCTATTCCTTTGTATAACAGAACTATTTGCTTAAGTTCTAAAAAGACTGTAAATTGCATTTAGATTGATATACTAAAAGGCAACCCTCTGATGCAAAAGTGCATTATATTGATACCTCAGAGATTAATAAAAGCCCATCACCAGGGCGGTTTCCACTTCAGTCAGCTGTACAAAATGACCTAGGGGCACCACAGCTTGCATTGATTGTGGTGAATGAAGCAATGTCCACAGTAAGATCTTTTTCCTATGTTCAGTAAACATGGTTTCCCAATTTGCAACAATGCAATATCCTAGACTGATGTTTAAAATAAAGGGGGAGTGAAGCACGGCCGTCCTTGTATAGCAGGGATCTCCAAACTCGGCCCTCCAGCTGCTGCAGGACTACATCTCCCATACTCCTCAGCCAGCCCCTTAGCTGAAGGAGCATTATGGGAGATGTAGTCCTGCAGCAGCTGGAGGGCCGAGTTTGGGGATCCCTGTTGTATAGCATGTGACCTTGCAACCTGACCCTGTCTGAGAATGGAGTAGACAATAGACACCACAGCATATGCAACTATTTTTTTCTGCCTAGTGAGCTATTGAAGGTGAACACCTTTGCGGATGTTATGTCAAATTATCTTGCACTTCTTTTTTTGCTTTTTGGCCCAAAAGGTTCTCATAAATAAACATCATCAACTCAAAAACTATTACTTAAATAAAAACGGAACCTTACTATATAAGTAATAAGTAATAATAATAAAAAACACTTGTGTTATGCATAGTACGGTACTTTTTTTTGCCCAAAAGGATTGTTCTTGGTTTTTACTGAATTCTATTAGAATACCCTTAAAAGATGGGGGAAAAACAGCCAGGGAACAAGTGAATTGAGAACAGGTAAGTCAGCCTTAAGAATCCGCAAAAGCACTTTGGTAGCTTTGTAAGCTTGGTAAGTTCAATAGGTAATGTAACCAACGTTTCCCTTACTATCTATGGTCACCTACATGTAATCCCCCTATAGCACATTGTTTCACACCTGTAATGCATTTTGTTTTCCCTCTTTCCAGTAAATGTATTTATTATTAGACTTGTGTTCATGCATCATCCAACATACCCAATACCTTTCAAATGTAATCTTATTGCTTCCCCTGATTTTGATCTAAATCCATTTACTCAATTACCGGTCCAGTTTATAAATCCTTACTTCCGATCTTCCCTGTTTATTTTTCCATTGCTTTGCATTCTCAAATGGGAACGCTTTGTTGAAAAAACACCTGCTTAACAAAAGTACACATCTTCAATTATATGCACCATTTGCATTGTATATGTACATCTTCAATAATATGCATACACCTGATATATAAAATAACAAGACCCTCATGTGCACTGAGGATAAGCATGTTGCTGTCTCATTGATTGTTTGGCCACAGTGTATGTGACGGTATCTTTTACCTAGTGCTCAAGAAAGCTATTGAGGGTGGTGTTATCATCACCATCACTATCATCCACATTGGAGGTAAATGTCTTCATCTTCTGACTCGCTTTGTTGTTCTGGTTGTTCTCTGGCAGGAGGGATGATATGCATCTCATTTCTGTATAGCTGACTCCTAGCTGCGTGTTTTTATTCCTACTCCTCAGAGTGGAAAGTTTGGCAGCCAATGCAATGGTACATATAATAAAAATGGTGCAAATCACAGCCAGAATCATGATAGCCAACATACATTGTTTCATGAGGGAGTTCAGCGGTGGTACTTGCTCTGCAAATGAACTTGTGTGTGCCACCTCTTTTGTACTTGTTAGTGAACTTATGGGCTCTGATATCAATTCAGTGGTGCCATGTAATGGATTCTTGGGAGTTACTGTATCTTCTGAAAGTGTACTTCCTGAGGTTTTGGAAGGTGTATAAGATGTTGTATCATCAATCAGATTGTCTGTGCTATTTCCTGTGTTTTGAGTGTGGGGACTGTTGGTTGATAAGACTTGCTCAATCGTTGTACTTTCCTGAAGAGTTGGGCCTTCTGTAGACACAATGGACTTGTTGACAGTTGACAGAGGCTCTGAAGAATTTTTAGATTTGTGTTTGTCTAATTCCAATGAGTCTGTTTGATCTGTATGAGACAGAAGAGTGGTTTCATCTTCTGTTAGATGTGGACTGGGCTTGGTGCTTGAGGAAAAGTGAGGCTTATGTGAATAAAAAGCAGTAGATTCACTTTCAGTCTGCAAATCAATGCTTGGAGTATGCTCATGAGATGGTGTCATGCTCTGTAGAGTGATAGAGTTTTGGGTTACATGTGGGGTGGAATCTGAAAGTGCTTCCAGTGTTGACTCTTCACTAGCTGTAATGGCATCTGGGGCTTTTTTGCTGTTATTGAGGAAAACATCCCTTTGCACACGGAGCAGCCTAGATGATAACTCTTCCAATTGTTCCTGTGTGCCCCATTCTGCGTCGACCCTCTGTTTTGGATCAGCAAGCAAATCACGTTTTGAGTCTTCTAAGGATTCAGGTTTAAAAGTGGACAGCTGTGAGTGTTCCCAAAATGGAAGCTTGTAACAATTTGTACAGAAGAGAAATAAGTAGAAAAGCTGGAGAGTGGTCCATAACAAAGACATACTGCCTGTGACAATAGAAAAAAGGGTGAGTAACCATAGCAGTATTACAGCAATAGATCAAATAAAACACTGTATTACTTGGTTAAAATCAAGGTTTGAAACATTGCTTCCAAAGAAAGCTATCCTACTGTCAATGAAGAATCCATGACCATTCCAGTGACTAGTTATTTGCTAATATGTCCCCAAATAATAATACATCATGCATTGTATTTCTTTATTTACAAGAAGCTTATACTTCCACTACAAGTATTGCAAGTCCAGAGAGAGTGACCAAAACGTAGCACTAGACTTAGAATAAGTCTTCAGTAGAAACGCTAACATTTGTTGACTTTTTCTACAATAATATAAAGTAATTTAAAATAAAAAATTAACAAACTGGTACAAAAGGAGAAGAGGGCCCTGCTCTTGCGAGCTTACCCTCTAGACGAGGGTAGTTGTGGTCAATCTTTAGCACCCCAGCTATTGTAAACCAAAGGTCTCATGTTACGCAGGTTCATGATGGTCTGTTGGCTACTATTACCATGGTCATATAATTTTTGCTATTAATAGGTGACTGACATTTGCTTCCCACCAGGAAACCTCTCTCCTGAGCCAACAAAAGGTAGGCAATAAGGACGAGGTATTGGGGTGATCTCTCAACTGTTGAGCGCATGCAAAGACTTTTGCTGGAAAAAATGTAAAGTCTGACCTTTAACATGTAGTTCCTGTAAAGGAAAAACAAGTACCAACATTTGCTTACCACATCAGCAGTAAAATGTAACTAGGCCATTACCACAACAGGCAGCCATATATTCAGAATGACACTTTCCACTGTGTCAGCGGGCAACAGTATTCTAGTTGACTAAATGAGGTAGCTTTTATTTCTTTTCTTTTTTTTTAAATTTCCCCTTTAAGTGCCTAGAGGGCATTATATATATATAATATATATATAATATATAATATATATATACAAAAACCATTTATGAAATATCTTTTCCCTGATGTAGGCTTTCGAAATTCATCTTCTCTGTGGCTTGGGTGTTGTCAGTGTGTTCTTATTTGCCGTGAAGCTCAGTTAAGCTATTGAATGTCAGATGAACACTCTAATGAAACATATTATGTCTCCTGAATGTGGGCTTGTCACCAGAGAATATCACTCGTACGTCTTATTTTTGTTTGGGATCATAGATGGCAAGTAAGTAAAACCCACTTATAAATAGGCAGCATATATGTAGTTGTGGGCTAGGTATTCCTTAAACCAGTACCCACATGCCCCTCACTGTGCTCCAAAAATAATCGGACTAACGCCTAGAGCTTAGTTGCTTTCCCTCTGCTGTTTTCTGTAATGTGGTGGGTGAGATCACTGATCTCCCATGATGATAACTAATGGACAGCAGTTATCTCTAGGCTGGGTCAGGTCAACACGTTGTAACCTCTGGCTACCCCGTTACTGGACATCTACCCTACTCAAAAACTCACTACAGATTTTAGCTGTTTTGCAATTAATGGCTAGTGACCACACATTTACAGCACGCAATATAAATGTAATTAAAACTTTAACTACAAACGTTACATACTGTTTGTTTCCTTTCATGTAAAAAGGGCTTTCTAACCATCAGAACAACTTACCTTACAAAGTGTTGGCAGCTTCCTAATGGGTATCCAAGCTGGGGATTAGCATCCGAACCTTTCAGGCTGATCTGGCCGTTTCCGACCCAGGAGCATTTCAAGGCTGTGAAGATGTGTTCAATATACCTGCACAGCACGGGAAATATAGGGGAGGGTGTGGAGTTTCTTAAATAGGGAAGAACAGCACCGCAGGCTGTGGTTTTGTTCAGAGAGGCGGAGAATAAAAGACAGAATGTGCAACACAGGGAGAAAGAAATAATGCTCTGAGCAGGGTGACAGCCAAAAAGACCTTGATAAGGAAGTTATGCCTCTAACAATGAGGGAGGCATACCCTATGTGTTTTACGGACACCGAAGTATGTCGACATGACTTTACATGTTAAAAGTGAACAGCTCCTAGATAAAATCTGCAATTACCCAGGCCTTTACTGAATCTTACAGCTGTGAGTTACTAAATGATTCTTTATTTCAAATAAATAACTTGGGAATAAATATCTACATTCAGCCCATCTAGAAAAAAAGAGCAATGGATGGAGTATGCACATAAGGCTTTCCAGCAAACTAACGCTGTACACAGTATATAATCTAGAGTAGGGTCAGGAAGCCTATATGCTATCTATACATTTTGAGACATTGATTAAGAAAAATGGGTTTTGGTTGTATATTTTCATGTGTCTATAAAGACGTCTGAGCCCAACTTGTTGTTTATATGCCCCCTTATGTTGGGCTGCATAAGACACTCCAGTGTCTTTTTAACAAAGAGGCTAAAGGGTCATTTGCCCCAATGTCACCGAGAATAAGGGTTCTCTACTCAAAATTGCATTTTGTTTTTTCTGTTAAGCAAAAGATAATTTACTAAATCTGCTATAAATGATAGCGCATGCGGAATGTCAGAGTATATTCAGAAACTTAACTACTCTACTGAGAATCGATATATAGTCCTCAACAAATTATCGACCCATATGTATTGCTCTCAGTAATAAAGGATAGTTACTCTAGTCCTTGATAAGACTTGATAAGAATGCTAATACGGGCCTTGTATGAGACTTGTGTGGATCTATTGATATTGTGTGAAGTTAATCTCCAGACCCAGAGTCAGTCACTTTGTGCAGCTGGGCAGGGGCATGCTAAGCTGGGTACAAGGGGTGACCCTTGCTCGTACCGCAAGGTAACACTGGGACAGAGGTCTGAAGAAAGAGACCTCATGCTCCAGGCCTTAAGATGGAAAAAGGAAAGGGAGAAAGGGGGTAGATAATAGTGAGAAAGGGGAGAGACAAAGATACATAAGAGAGAAAATGAGAAGAAGAGAGACAGTGAGAAAGGAAAGAGATGGGAGATAATATGAGATATGGATAAAGAATAGTAGCGATTAAGAGAAAGAAGGGAGATAAAGAAAAGAGGGAGGGGTAACAAGAAAGGGGAGAGAGCGTGCTTGTATTTCGAAAGTGTGTGTATGTCAGGGCAATGAGCCAGTAAGCATGTGGCTGTGTGTGTGTGGGGGGGGGTCACAGTATAGTATTAGACATTGTCCACAAACAGTGTGTTGGTGCATTGTGTCAGTATATGGTGTTAGAATGTATGTTAGCATTTGGTGATAGACTGAGTGTGTGTTTCATATAGGGTTAGAATGAATGTGTATGGGGTGCCAGTGCATAATGTTAGACTGTGTTGGGTGTCAGTGTACAGTGTAAGAGAGAGTGAGTGTGTGTGTAGGGGGATGTCATTATACAGTATTGGACTGGACGGAGTGTCCGCAAACAGTGTGTTAGTGTATTGTTTCTGTGTCAGTACATGGTGTTAGACGGAGTATGTGTGTGTGTGTTTGCATATAATGTTACAGTATTTAAGCCATGGAGGTGGTGACATGCAGAGAGCAGAGCACTGAGCAGAGAAGGAACTGTACAGATTAGGGGGCAGAGCAATTATTTCCACTGCCTGGGTTTGATGCACCATGTGCACCTGGCTCAACCCCCCCATAAAAAAATGCCCTGCACCCTACCCTGTACAGCTTTTCAATGTTCAATCCTTCTACCATCTATGTAAAAGATGGGTGGCAGGACCAGACCTTGACGCAACTAAAACGAAGGCAATTTTTGACCCAAACTGGCATAGATGCATTTAGAGGTGGGAACAAGCATTTAGCATTACACCATTGCCTGCTCCGTGGCCCAAACCCATGTCATTGACACATAATTCTCCTAACTCTCATCTTGGCACCTTACTGGGTGAACACTATCAGACACATTCCAACATGTAGAAAGAAAGAAAAAAGGAGATTTGTAACTGAAAAAAAGAAAGCAAAAATCCTTTTGCACTCCGCATTGCATTATAGAGCATAAATATATTTACATGACAGCTAATAATTCACAGCCGGATCATGGTGAATCACAAGCTGAATAACTATGTGTCAACCGTTAAAACTTTAAACTGATTCTGTCTTGTAAGTCTCTCTTATACATTAGCAATTTCATATCCTGTCAAACCC
>VKOC01040452.1:0-11540 GCA_009364415.1 Spea multiplicata | reverse complement strand
AGACTTTGGGGAACCCGATACCTCTCTACGTTATTGTTAGCCAAAGGGCACTGGCGAGTACCACTCACACAGCAAGCAAAAGTAAAGAACACATTTTCTACCTCAGATGGCCTTTTTCAGTACCCTGTTTTGCCTTTTGACTGGTTATAGTGTCCCAGCCACATTCCAGAGAATGATGGACAGAATACTAATGCCAAGATAACAGGTCTTGTATTCTTCTATAATGCCTCATAAGGTTGGAGAATACATGGCAAAATGCAACTAATTACTCCAATTCTTCAGCTGTGATCCTTGGAGATTTGTTGGCCACTCGAACCATCCTCTTCACAGTGCATTTAGACAATATAGACACACATTATTTTCTAGGATGACTGGAAGTTCTTAATTATTGCCCTGACCTTATGCGCACATCACAGTAGAGCCCTGCCCGGGACTGCTTTTTTAATCCCGCTCCCGCTGATTTTATGCCCAATCCCGCCCGCTCCCGCAATGTGGGTATTCTACTCCTGCCCCCTCCCGCCACATTTGGACCCTCCTCCCAATGCAGTCCTCTACATCACAGCTATATTCTTATATTGGGGGATGAAATGACAATGAACATGGCCTAGGTACGGGAGTTAATGATAGCTTAAAACGCCGAGAGGCTCATGGTTGAACAATTCCTGTTCACCAGTAATTACAAATGAAGGATATCAAATAGAAATATACTAAAAAATGTGGTTGTCATTTAGGTAATGACATTGGGGTCCCAATAATTGGCCACACACATATATTGTCACATTGTTCCTGAAGAATCCCATTGTTGAAATTGTCTAATCCATTAAGCAGTGGAAAATTTTTGTAGAGAGGTAAGACAAGAGTGTGAACAACAGAGCATTTTGACTGCAATCTTTGCAAATTGATCATGGTGCAATATTAGTGAAAGGCATTGGTAGTATCCAATTTGCTTCCATAAGCAAGCCCATAACTGATTAAAGTATGCCCTGTAAATAGGTAATGATCCCCAGAGCTAACAGAAGAATTAGTAAGCTGGGTAAAAATGCCTTTTGTGCCCCAACCATGTGGCAGGTGCGGACTGGAAAAAGCACACGGAAAACATTGGAACCACCAATCCACATATTCCACGGTCAAAGCCTTAATACCACCACGCCACACTTCATACATAAACGAGGTCACCATTGCCCAATAACAAATAACTATAAAACAATGCCGTTTTATCATATATTAGTTAAAATGCAGGAAAAGCAAAGTGTTAAAAGCCTAATAATAAATACATTAGACATAATGAAAATCAAAAACATTGCTACTGAAAAATTTAGAAGAATAAAAGGCGCGAGTTAAATCAGTGAACAAAACCAGTGGTCACTATCTTTATATCCATCGTGAATTTTCATATTTAATAAAAGCTATGATTTTGGTTTAGTCCTTAGCCACTCCCCCACCAGTATGGCACATCTGCCCACCAGCTGCCTTGAGAATGCATTATACCCCCTATATCCACTGCTCCCCTATATGCCTATACCAGCCCCTATAATCAGATTCGCCTCAGAACCTTATATAGCGTGCCCTATATGCCCACTACTGCAAGCCAGCATCCTTTGTACTGCCAGGAGAACAGAAACGGCACAGAGTTCACGTTCTTAGTCACCCCGCGTCTTCCTCTTGGGCGGGAAACAAGAGAATGCAGAGCGGAAGAAGCCAGGCCCCAAGAAGTCGCGGAGTCAACAAGAATCTGCATTCAGTAAGGAGGGTGGGGGAGGGTATTGAAGCAAGTATGCCTGATAAGGAATGAAAGAAATATTAATGTTTGAATGAGTGGTGTGATAGATGATGTGTAGGGGTACAATTGCAATAGGCGAGCGTAACACACTCCTATCATGCCCAGGGTCCAGTATGTACTGTCTGTATATATATATATATATACCTCCAGAAATGCCTTTTAACCCCATATAGGTATATAGGGGTATAAGGCATATCATGGTGCAGAGTGCCATATAGGAGGTTAAAAGGCATATCCTGGAGCACAGTGGCATATAGGAGGGTATAAGCCTGGGGGCAGATGTGCAAAACTGAGGGGACAGGTTGGCAAATAAAAACAAAAAATATTTTTCTCAGTCATAGCTTTTATTAAATATGAAAAAATAGTTTACATGAATTAATATTTACTAGTAAAACTTTTTTTCCTATAGGGTAGTCTTATATTCAGGCTTTTTGTTTTTTTCCTAAATTAATATTTTGATTTTGGGGGGTCGCCTTATAATCGAGCAAATACAGTATACACACACACACACACACACACACACATATATATATATAATGTTGTGTATATACAGTCTGTATAGTGCCAGAGTCAGTGGTCAGTGTGTATATTATATATAAAATACACATTCTGACTCTAACATTTTGTATACATAATGACCTCTAACACAATAGAACAGTATGTTACATACACATATACACTGGTCCCTCTCTACTCAGTGGTATAACAAGAAAATGCAACCCCCCCATGAAACATACGTTTGGGACCCCAAATAAGTAACAGACTTATACACACACTGACATACATTTTTACACACATTAAAATACTAACAAACTTACACACACAAACATATATACTTACGCACAGTAACATACTTACACTTACTTACTTACACTATGTGTGATGCATAGTTGACCCCAATCTAGGTCTCTTTACATAGCTTATCTTGCCCAGAACAAGTGAATTTTTTAGAAAATAGCTTTTACTTGTAGCGATAAGGATAAATGATATTGATATAATAATATGATAGATCCTCCAATTTGGGGAGAGGATGTCATCCAATGGACGCAATTTTGGCAGGAGTTCACCTTTAGGGCAAGATGGCAGCTCTTCTGCTAATGTCCTCAACCCTGATACTCCAATCAAGGTTCTGTCTGCAGAGATGCGGCTGAAGACAGAAGGTAAAAGAAAGAAGATAGAAGATAAAGAACAAGAAGGTGCAGGCACGGAAATGGTCAAATAAGTGGTTAGCAAAGAAGGTAAGAAAATATTTAGAGACCGAGAGCGTGAATGAGAATTTGATATAGTGTGCTCAAAATGGCCCTCAAATTTCAGAAGAAAATTCTGCGCTTTTTGCTGCATTTTCATCCCCTTTGGGGGTCGGGCTTTCATTTTTATAGCTTCTTACGAATCACCAAATTTGTCTATATTTTGTATTTGGACGAGTCTGAATGCACAAGTCTATTGTGCGTTATCATTGTCAGGCACTTTTCCTTGCCTGAAATTTGGCCAGTGAACATGGGGTCAAGCGATGTGAAAACCATCTACATCTACAATGAGAGATCAGAGTTAAGTTACATAAGAGAAAGAACTGGCTGATATAGGGCAGGTGTAAAAGTTATGTAACGAAGAGCTGTTATTCTGAATTTTGTTTTACCCTTGCAAAAACTCTGGATACTGGAAATTAGACATGTGCAAAGGGGCAGAAATAATTTTGTTTGTTTTTGGCCCATTAATTTTCAGACAATGAATTCCATTTCCTGCCTGTTCGCTTCTGACAAAAATCAAGGACTATTTAAAATGTAAGCCACAAAATTCATCCTTACGATGCCCATTTACTTTCACACTCTCATTTTCGTTCACTCTCTCATGTCTCCCTACCTTGTCTACCAACCACTTCCGCTTCTTGTGCTGCATCTTCTTTTTCTTATCTATTTTCTCACTTCTTTCTTCTCTCTTCATCCGCATTTCCACAGACATAACCCCCCGGCAAACTTCCTGATTCTCCATTCAGGGGAGAGGACGTCACCAGAAGCTGCACCATTAGAGCAAAATGGTTGCGCTTCAGGTGACATCCTTTGCTCATCCGATGCTCCACCATTTTTGGCAGAAGTTTTCCCGGGATGGTTATGTCCACGGAGATGCTGATGAAGAAAGAAGAGAGAGAGAAAGGAGGAAAATAAGAAGATGAAGAACAATAAAATGCGAGACATGGAAGCAGAAGTGGTTGGCAGAGAAGATAAAGAGACAATCAGAGAGTAAGTGAGAGCCAGCAAATTTTGTTGCTTTTTGCTTAGTTTTCACGGGGGCGTCATCTGGTTTTCGGAGATTCGTAGAAAAAGCAAGCACAAGTGTACTAGAAACAATGTGTAATTAAACGATTCTCACATTTATAAAATTAATATATACAGAACTTTTTTCTTAAGAGTTTTCAAAGAACTCCATAGCGATAAGGGTCAAGCCATAGCAATACATAATATTAAATACACAATCTGTTACGTAATCTATAGTAATCTACAAAACAACATAACAAAAATATAAATATGAAGCCCACTACATATATAGAAACATGAGCTTGAAAAAAATATGTGACTTATTGTTTTCGCTGATGTAGGTCAGTCACAGCCTTCTGATCACTGAGGTGAGACAACAAGGTTTGACAGCAAAAAAATCACTTTGTCCTGAAGGCTGACAGAGACTGTGATGGTGCATCAAGCAAAGATGTTTTTGCTAGGCGAGGTGTGCAACCACTTCTGATTTCTTCTGCAAACATAAGGTCATTAGAATGCAGAGTCTGTTATTACCCTTACCTTTTTAAAAAAAAAATATATAATGGAACTGTGCTTTTTCCATTACGGTCTTCGAGATGGTGCAGAGGGGCATGATTTCAGAATGCACAGATTGCACTAGAAGTTGAGAACCAAGGCAATTTGCATATTCACATTATCTAGTAAATGTGTTTATCATAAACTTGCTCCTTAGAAAACATAGATACTTTCAGGGAACAATATATCTGTATGGAAATAAAAAAGCATGTGCAAATGACACTTGCTTATTGCATTTTTTAATAGGAAGAAGACAGTTGTAAACATGTCATAGTTCTGAAGGCCTTCTGAAGTGGAAAGAGAAACATCCTTTGTTTACATCAAAATACTTTGATCAGCAGTATATGGTATTCAGTGGACGAAATGGCCCATGCTTTGTCCCACCTTAGCGGTTTTTACATTCAGGTTTAGCAAGTGAGTACCAGCAATGTATAGTGGTGTGAAGTGTTCACATGTGTTATGCCAAGTCCATAAGGACCCTCTATGCAGAGTCGGGTCAGTGCCCAGATGGGGACTGTGACGGGAGGTTGTGTACCCCGACTGGGTACACTCGCCAGATTGTTGCTTCCTTCCCAAGACTTCGGCGATTAACCCTCTCAGCAGCAGACAGAATTAGCACTAGAGAGATGAAGCAAGACTTTGTCGGAATGAAGCCTTTGTCGGAATGGAGCTGATGAAATCTGGCTGATGCATCGCTGATAATGTCATAACAAGGACAGTAATTATAGCAGCCCACCTCTAGCATCAGACAGAACCAATGTTGAGGTGAAAATAAAGAACACTTTATTGTGAAAACACACAGCCTTATATACAAACTATAATATCAGATAAAGAGATAATCCCATCACCACAAACAATACCCTGCCCAGACAGCCCGGCACCACAATCAGACCACCAAGCACAGCAATGCTGCAGATGATTAGGTCCAAAAAAGCAGCTTAATATGTGGACCAGGCCCCTAGCGGTAGCAGTTTGAAGGTTCCCCGGGACAGTCCACAAACCAACAAGGCTGCTAAACCCCAGTCAACAAAAGGCGCTTAAAAACTGGGGTTCCCAAGGGGGCTCCCTCTCCCACCCCTCGTTTAAGCCCCACCACATGTTGTATATTTGTGCAAAAGAGCGCTCTAGTGGGGCTATGGGCATCCTAGCTGACAAACAGTTCCAGAGAATTACGGCTAAAACCCAGTCGGGTACAGGACAAGGGGAAAATAGATCCAATGGGTCTTGGTCACACAAGGGTAGGATTATACTCCTGGGCACAACCAAAACACAAATGAAAAAGGGTTAAAAGTAGAATCTTCTCGTTCGTCTTCTTCATGTTCTTTTTTTTTCTTTTTTTTTTAATTTTAGAATGAGGCGTTAAGCAGCAGCTTTGGCACCAGGATTTTAAAGGTCCTTACAAGTCAATAGAGTTGCTCATACGGACTTTTAAACTCCTGGTGCCAAAACTCGGCCACCAGACAACAGGTCTCCACAATCCAGGAGTTAAAGCTACTGTATTGGCTGCTCGTACGGACCTTTAACTCCAGACAGCAAAACTCGGCCTGGGGAGGTACCAGGAGTTAAAGGTCCATGCAAGCTACTCTATTGGTCGCCGACAGGGAGCTTCTCATTAGTTGATGCCAGAGGAGCTCCATGCCGTCGACCAATAGTCGATCACACCGACCTTTAACTCCCGAGGCCGAAACTTAGCCTGGGGAGGGAACAGGAGTTAAAGGTCCATAAGAGCGACTCTATTGGTCGCCGGCAGGGGCCTCCTCTAGCATCAACCAATTTAACTCCTCGTGTGAACCTAGAGATATCCACTCTCGTTAACCCCTGTGATGCTGCGTAGATAAGGTAGGATAGATGGGGAAGGAACCAGGGAGATTAGTTGGAGATATTAACAAAGATGAACACGAAGATTCTTCGTGTTGTGTGTCTTCATTATTGTGTACGTTTTGCCGTTGCCATGTTCATTTCTTCGGTATTCGGCCTACAGAAATGCCTTATGCCCCCATTTAACACTCCCACGCCCCCCCTAAAATTACCCGTGCTTCTGACTCCCGGTGTGTTGTCCGGACAGCGGATAGACGTCTACACGATTTGCGTAAGCAACTTTCGCTGCAGCCGTAAGGAGGTGCAGTTAGCAGCGGGGGTTGTCTGCATCCATCGCGCAGACCTTTCCCGACTTTTAGAGAGCATTCCCCGCACCGGTGTGGGGAACTCTGATCTCTGACAGCCAGGGAAGGTCTGCGGTAAGTTGGGGGTGCTAAATGGGGGGTATAAGACAGGAGGATCCAGGTTCCCTGCAGCGCTGCGGGGGATCTGGATCTTAGTCTCATAGTCAGACCTATTTGAGGTCTGATTATAAGACGAGGGGTATTTTTCAGAGAATTTGCTCTGAAAAAAAATGCTAGATGGGTATGATTGTTTTCTACAGCCCTAAACGTCACAATGTACACAAAGAGAAGAGATCCTAAAAGGACACTCATATTTGCATTTTTAACGCTCTGACACCAAAGCCACAGGAGACAAGGGGTGGAACTGGATGAAACGGCTTAACATAAGCAAAGGGTGAGCGCAAACAAGCCGTACGTGCTAGGTAAGAGCAAAGAAACCTGGCTATAGACAACTTAGACTCTTCCAAAACATAAGCATAAGATACCGACTTGTAAAGCAAATGATAGTGAGTTTTGCTGAGAGCTGTCTCACAGAAAGCTGTTTGTTATCCAGCCAAGACAAGACTAGAGGAAGCGCTAGAAGTGGCCGACCGATATAGGTTGATGGACCGATAGGATTTACTTTTGGCAAATAAATTTGTCATATTTGTTTCTATCGGACAGTAAGGCACATCAGGAAAAACAGGCAGACTAGATGGGCTGAATGGTTAGCTAATGTCAAATGCTATGTTTTTATATTTCTAGCATAGATAGTTTATAGTATTTATTTCATTTGTTAAAGCACCCTAGGTAAAAAGATTTTGAAATGTTTGGTTTTTTTCTACATTTTCTGCCAGTTTTCTTAAGTCTTCTGTAGATTTAAAGGTTCCGTAAGAGTGACTCTATTGGTTGCCAGCAGGGGGCTCATCTGGCATCAACCAATGGAGAGCATTAACCACTAAAGAATAAATGGGAAAGGGCAGCTGCTCTTCATTGGTTGATGCCAGACAAGCCCCCTGCCAGCAACCAATAGAGTCACTCTTGTGGACCTTTAAATCCTGGCTTTGGCCTTATTTAGTTTGAATGGAAAAGGACAGTTGCTCTTCATTGGTTGATGCCAGACAAGCCCCTTACCAGCAACCAATAGAGTCGCTCTTACGGACCTTAAAATCCTGGCACCAAAGCCTTTGGTCTCTCCAGGCCAAGTTTCCCCAAGGTGTACCTTTCCCTGCCCTTTTTGCCAGGGGAACTAAAATCCCCGGTCCTCCCGGGCCAAGTTGTTCAGAACAGATTTATCTGATTATTTGGTAGGACAGTCAATATGTCTGATCTTTGCATATCAGCAGGCGGGAATCATTAAGTATTTGGTTTATTTTACGGTTACGGAAGTAGCCAAGCAGGTAAGAGAAGCTGATGTTTAAGAGAAGCTGATGTTGGTCTCTGACCAATCAGCAACACTCTTTCTTCCTCTGTTAGATGCCTTACTTAATTTGTACATGCATCAACAAATCTTCCATGTGTATATTAAAACAAATGCACTTCAGGAAGTAGAGGGAAGTGTTACAGATAAGTGTTTCTGATGGGGAAGTGCTACTAAGTATTGAATACATTGGCGGTCTAGACCCACTTTGCCAATCAGGTATCCCATAAGTAGCTGGTACTCTAATGGTTAAAACAAATTCAAAATAAGCACACTTAAAAACCAAGGGCAGCACAGCAAAATCTTTGAAAAACAAAACAGGTTTGTCTAAGATGTCCTCAATTTAAATTACGGTACATGAGCTACATTGGGATTTTGGCAGTGGATCACAAAATCAATGACCATTTACACTGTTATAGTAATATGTAGACAGCTTCTAAATGTGTCCATGGCAAAAAATAAAACACCACTTATATATACATAAAATATTGAAGTTATGCTACCCTTACCAGTGCCAAAGGAAGGGGTTTCTGTTAGATTACAATACATTGTTGTAAAAAGTGTAAGCTGAGAAGCAAAGAATTCTCCTGTGGGAGTTACAGCAAAAAGTTTTTGCCTGCCTCCAAGATAACACCCGCGGGAGTAAAGAAACTGCTAGTTTGAGCCTAGTACCCGCACAACATGTCAAGAATACAAACCAGCTATGTCCAAACTCTGTTTTTATTAACAAAAGCTTCACTACAACGCCTTTACTTATAATTATAGAGACTAAGACTCCATTCTCCATTAGGTTAAAAGAAATAAAATAAGACAAAATAAAACAAGCAAGCCTCACTCTCGTGATGTTTTTAATTTAAATATAAGATGTCAGACAATCTTTTATAATGCAGTCATAATAATGTTAGATATACATATAAAGGCACTCAATGCATTAAAATCAGACAGCGCTGTGATATTATGTATACTTTGAAACACTAACGGAACGTGTACTGCACATATCAGAGGAACTGGGATGCTGAGAGCCGGGCACTTAATGCACAACTATAATTTGTAAATACAATTATCTAGGGGAAGCAGAAATTCAGCTCACTGCAGGCAATTTGACAGGATACATCAAACAGTCAGGTAAGGTCCATCAACATCTAATTCCATATAATTCAACATATCAAAATACACACTCTACTGAACCCAATGGTCTCTAGGCTATGTACAGGTTCAAATTATACCGGCAAGCTAATGGAATGTATATTTCACCGAAATAGCGGCACTTTGAGCATCACAGAGATCATAGGTTGTAAGTTCCCAAGAGCAGAGCATTTACTACCAATGTTTTTTGGCTTGTTACTGAGTTTCAGTGTGTTTATTTAACATAGGCAACACTTCTGAATATCTTGGCTTTTATTAAATGATAATAATATATTTTGACCAACAAGAAACATGTACTTACACATAACCTTATGAGGAAACCCAAAACACTAAAGGTAATCTCAGAGAACAAAATGTACAGAGAAAGTTACAGAAGACATTTTTGTCCACTTTATACAAAATCAAAGACACATTCAATCCATAGGTTGGATTTCAAAATCTTTTTACCTAGGGTGCTTTAGCAAATGAAATAAATACTATAAACTATCTATGCTAGAAATATAAAAACATATCATTTGACATTAGCTAACCATTCAGCCCATCTAGTCTGCCTGTTTTTCCTGATGTGCCTTACTGTCCGATAGAAACAAATATGACAAATTATAATATCGCTTAAGAGGTCCATTAAGCACAATGACCCCAAGTCCATAAAGTTCCACCCCACTGTTCATACAGAAGAGAACAAAAAAAAACATTGATTTGCAATTGCCAAGTGTTACTGACTCCAATATAGCGCTGTGAAAAAAGTATTTTCACTCTTTCTGATTTCTTCTGTTTTTGCATATTTGTTACACTTAGATGTATCAAATCATCAAAATAATTTTAATATTAAACAAAATAATAGTTTCATGTATTGAAGGAAAAAAGCTACCCAACCCTACCTGGTCCTATGTGAAAAAGACAATTGCCCTCTTAGTTACTAAATCAATCAACCAAATTTAATTGATAATTGAGTTCAATTTAACTAGACACACCTACGCATGATTACTGCTAGTACTGTTGAAGGTAAACATCAATTAAATAGAAACTGTCTACATAACATAGTCATTGGCATCTATAAATCTGGAAAGGGTTACAAAGCCATGTCCTAGGCTCTGGGACTGAAGCAAAGCACAGTAAGAGCCAATATCTACAAATTGAACAGCGGTGAACCTTCCTAGGAGGGGGCGACATAACAAAATTCCTCCAAGAGGTCATCAATGACTTATCCAGGAGGTAACAAAATAACCCAGACTAACATGTAAAGTCCTCACTTGTCTCAGTTAAGGTCAGTGTTCATGATTCTATAAGAACAAGGGGATTGTGAAAAAGTATACGGGGAAAATCAATGCTGACCAAAAAGAGCATAAAGACTCATTTGGCAAATAAACATCTTGAGGACCCACAAGATTTTTGGGATGATATTCTGTGGACTGATGAGTCAAAAGTGGAAAACATACAGTTAAGGATCCCTGGCATGTAATAGGTTTAAACAAGCTTAGAAAGCGATTAACGATCATCGACATAGAGTCTTTCAATATGGTGCTGCCCTTATCCTTGCAAGAGCTTCAGAAGCGATCAATAATTGCTTCCGCCTCCCAGGGAGTGTTGCGTCATCCGCAACAAGTGATCAGGAATATCCAGTGATGTTCTTTGGCTTATTCATTGGTATCTTTGAAGCCATTCAATTGAAATTTAATCTCAAACCTAATATTTTTGAAAAATGTTAGAATAGGTGCCGTGTGTGATGGCCACTTAGTGATGGGAGCCGCGTGAGGGGCAAGAGCTCCGCCTCCTCGCACTCAGACTGCTGGAAAAGTAATCTAAACGGCGATGCGTTCTGATGCCGCTGGCCGGCGCTACTATAATACTTTTTTTTTTAATTTAATATGGCAAGCCGGATGCTTGCCATATTAAATTTTAAAAAAAAAGTATCAAAGTAGCGCCGGTCGGCGGCAGCATTACTGCATGTCACTGACATCCTGTTTACGTAGCAAACAGCCTGCAGCTATCAGAGGACAGAGGTCTAGACCAGGGGTAGGCAACCCCCCCAAGTGGAAGAACTTAAGAAGTAGAAGGTTAGTAAACCAATTTATTTTTGCACAAACTGTATAATATTTTTTTTGTACAAAAAGTGTGTCCATGGGGGAAAAACAACATAATGTGTTTTTAAATTATTAAAAAAAAAAATCTCTGTGTCTGTATGTGTTCACAAGTTCAACTCCCCAATGTCACCTCTGTCCCCAATCAGCCCCTCCCAGTGTCACCTC
>VKOC01040440.1:0-13223 GCA_009364415.1 Spea multiplicata | reverse complement strand
AAAATACCATTACCCAGCTGTCAGCCTCACTTGAACCTCTCTTACCTTCCATTTTAACCCTTTCCTGCCCAGACACAGCAGCCTCTTTTTATAACAATACACTTGCTTCATCCCTCGACACCATAGCTCAAATTACTACGTTACCCCCGACAATTTAAACGCCAACCACGGCCTACCAAAACCACGCGATTTCTTCAGAAGTGCTGCCGCACGGCTAAACACTACTTCAGAAAATCCAAATCTAGCAAAGACTTTAATCACTATAAATTCATGCTTCACACCTACAACTCTGCCCTCTCTCTCGCCAAACAGCTCTACTTCTCCACTCTCATAGCCTCCCTTTCTTCCAACCCGCGACTACCTTCAACTCCCTTATCTATCCCTCCACACCCACACCACAAACCTCTCTCACTGCCCAAGATCTTGCTACCCACTTCAAAGAGAAGATCGAGACTATTAGAAAAGACCTCTCTTCCTTACAACTCCCTCCTACACCACTCACCACCACCCTCTCTACTCCTACTATACTAACTGCCTTTTCCCCTACAACCGAAGAAGAGATAGCCACTCTTCTTTCTTCCTCTCACCCAACAACCTGTCCCCTTGACCCCATCCCTTCACACCTCACAAAGTCTCTATGTCCATCCACTTAGTCACCTATTTAATCTTTCTCTATCATCTGGAACTCTACCATCTGCCTTCAAGCATGCACTAATCACACCCATTCTAAAGAATCCTTCCTCAGATCCCGTCTGTTTGACTAACTACCGCCCTATCTCTCTGCTTCCTTTTACCTCTAAGCTGCTTGAACGGATTGTGTACAATCGCCTTACTAACTTCCTCTCCTCTAATTCCCTACTTGACCCTCTACAGTCTGGTTTCAAACCCCTTCACTCTACAGAAACAGCTCTAACAAAAGTCTCCAATGACTTGCTCCCTGCCAAAGCAAAAGGTCACTTCTCCATTCTAATATTATTGGATCTCTCTGTTGCTTTCGATACTGTTGATCACCACCTTCTTCTAGACTCACTTGCTTCTATAGGCATTCAAGATACATCTCTCTCCTGGATCTCCTCATATCTGTCTAACCGTTCCTTCTCTGTTAACTTCTCTGGCAAGACATCAGCCCCTTCCACTTTTGGTTGGTATCCCCCAAGGTTCAGTCCTTGGCCCTCTGCTGTTCTCTCTTTATACTTCATCTCTTGGCAAACTAATCAACTCAATTGGCCTCCAGTATAATCTATATGCAGATCATACCGAAATCTACCTGTCTTCTCCTGATCTCTCTCCATCTCTCCAATTGTTTGTCTGCTATTTCTTCATAGATGTCACAACGCTACCTGAAACTTAATCTTTCTAAAACTGAACTCATTATCTTACCTCCATCTCCACTCCACTACCTGAATTCTCTATCACCATTAACAACATGACTTTCTCTCCTACTAACCAGGCCGATGCCTTGGGGTCATCCTTGACTCAAACCTCTCCTTCATCCCTCACATTCAGTCCCTCGCCAGATCCTGCCGCTTGCACCTAAAAAACATCTCTCGTATCCGCCCATTCCTCACCCAAGAATCCACAAAAACTCTGGTTCATTCACTTATCATTTCCCGTCTTGACTACTGCAACGCTCTTCTGGTTGGCACTCCACTGTCTTGACTCTCTCCCCTACAGTCTATCCTAAATGCCGCTGCTAGGCTTATCTTCCTTGCACGTCGCTCCTCTTCTGCTTCCCCCTCTCTGAAACACTCCACTGGCTCCCAATTACCTTTAGAATTAAGTTTAAAATCCTGGTACTGACATATAAGGCCATCCATAATACTGCTCCTCCATACATTTCTGACCTCATTAGCAAATACTCTCCTACTCGATCCCTACGTTCTTCCCATGGGCTAAGGCCCTTCTCCTCACTTATCACCTCTTCCTTTTCCCGTCTACAAGATTTCACTCAGGCTGCCCCATATCTCTGGAATCTACTTCCACGAACCTTCAGCATTCACCCTCCCTCCCAACATTCAAGAAACATCTCAAAACCCACTTCCTCAGAGAAGCATACCATCTTAGCTGCTACCTTGTCATTGAGACAACCATCACACTACCTCTCGCCCTTTCTCTGTGCTGTATGTTTGTCTCCCCATTCCCTCAAGATTGTAAGCTTGCGAGCAGGGCTCTCTCCACCTAATGTATCAGTTTATCTTAGTCTGTCAATTCTTGTCTTGTCATACCCCTTGAATTTATGTATTGTATTAAGCGCTGCATAAACTGTTGGCACTATATAATTAAAAGATAATAATAAAAATAATAATAACCCCCACACAAAAGATATCTTGTTATTTTCAGAACAAGTAGGGCTTTCTTTGGATAATAATTATATATATATAATATATAAAAAAACATCATTTTCTAATGAAAAATATTTCTAAAATTGTGGGGAAAATTTAAGAAAAAAGGCAAACTTTTCACAGTTTAATCTATAAAAAAGTGTATGAAACACCTCATATGCCTGGTATTTCCATTTATTTTGGCAATTACATATGAATATAAATATGAATGACATCTCTGTTTCTAACTTTTTTTTAAATATGGTATGCTGTGAGTTGGTCTCTTAAATTAGCAAGAAAAAGAAAAAACTGCTGAACAAAAGTATATATATTTTTTGAAAGGTGAAATCCCAAAGTATTTTTCTTGGGGCATTTTAACCCTGTTTTTAACCATTTTAGTGGCAATCTGTCGTAGTCCGTGATGGATGAGGAGGGGCACTACCAAATCCAGGGTCAGGATACCAGAGAAGCAGCACGAAACACTAGATAGCACAGCACATGCTAGCACAGCACATTAGCTCTAAAGGCATCAGAACAACTAAGCAACGAGCAAAGCACAGTGCTGGCTTTTGAATCTGCTGCCCTGTGTAAGCCACACTTTTGTGATGTCATACTGAGATGCGTGGCGTCACATCCACTGAGGGTGGAATAAAGGTGAACATGGCCAAGTACCCGCTAGAAATGGGTACTCTGGTGAAGAAGAACATTGAGCTTTGTGAGAGTATTTCAGTACATTTTTCCCTAGGTATGTGAAATTAGGGAAACAACTTTGATTTGTATTCAGAAAGACCTCCTAAGTACAGAAATATCCCATTTGCATGAGTAGTGCATGTCTTTATGGCTCAGCAGGTTCAAAATTGGAACACACACATTTACACTTTTCAAACATGGAATTTTGACAGATCATTTTGCTAGGTCCACATCTCATTTAAGACACAGTAGAGGTCCCATATTTTAATTTAACCCCATAAAACAATATAGTTTCAAAAACTAGACAGCTCAGGGAATTTAGTTAGGGGCATATTGACCTGTCCTATGCAGATGATTCCACACTAGCACCTCCCAAACTTGGTATAGCAAAAAAAAAACATTTTTCACATCTACTTTGCAGTTTCACCATGTTTATTTTTCTGAGTGGATATGTGAAAGAACAAAAAACCCCACAGTAATGTTCCTCAGAGATTGTGGACTAACATGCACATATCCATTTTCAAACATGGAAATTTGACAGATCACTTTTCTGGGCCCATGTCTCATTTTAGATACAGTTGAGGTCTCAAATATCAACTTATCAACCTCATAAAATGAAATATTCCCTGAAAGCACAAAGCTCAATGACCTTAAAGTCACCCCTTACCTTTCAGTTTAGTAAAACTACCTAGGGGTCAGGTTAGCTGATAGCATAAGGAGTAACACTAGGATCCTGTTGGTGGATTGCTATAGCTACGGTTAGATGTTAGGTTACAGTACTGTATAGTGTTTATTTATATAGCGCCAACAATTTATGCAGGGCTTCTTACTATACATATATTCAAGGAGCATGGCAAGACTAGAATTGACAGACTAAGATAAACCGATACATTAGGTGTAGAGAGCCCTGCTTGCAAGGTTATAATTTTGAGAGAATGGGGTGAGGACAAACATAAGGAGCAGAGAAAGGTGAGAGGTAGTGTGGTGGTTGTATCAGTGGCAGGAATGGCAACTAAGGTGGTATGCGTCTTTGAAGAAGTGGGTTTTGAGATTTTTCTTGAATGTTGGGAGGGAGGGAGAAAGCTGAAGGTTCGGTGGAAGTAGGTTCCAGGGATATGGGGCAGCACAAGTGAAATCTTGTAGACGGGAAAAATAGAGGTGATAAGTGAGGAGGAGAGCCTTAGCACATGGGAAGAACATAAAGATCGGGTAGAGGAGTATTTGTTTATGACTGCAGAAATGTATAGAGCAGCAGTGTTATGGAGGACCTTATATGTTAGTACCAGGATTTAAAATTTAATTCTAAAGGTAATAGGGAGGATTTCACAGAGTGGGGAAGCAGAAGGGCAGTGACATGCAAGGAAGATTGTAATCTCGTTTGAGCAGGGCCTTCCTCACCTGTTGTCTCTGTAAGTCAAATTGTTATGTCACAAATACTTGTTTTGTCCTGTCAACCCATTGTACAGCGCTACAGAATTTGATGGCGCTATATAAAACAGTAAATAATAATAATAAGCCTAGCAGCAGCATTTAGGACATACTGCAGAGGAATTAGACGCCATTAGAAATGAACTAGCACGCTGCCAGATCCCGGAATCACTAGAACTTCTGATGTCTCCTGCATTATCCAATGATAGGAGACTAACAGAACGTAAGTCTAAAAGAAAACATCCTTGGACACCCAGTTGGAGAACCTCAACAACTCGCTCACAGGAACATCCACATCCGCCTACGCCAGAGGTAGAACCGATGCAAATCGGACTGGCAAGATCCTCTCTTTCTCTACACAAGAAAAGAATCGAAGCAGGAACAATAATTTGTGCCTATGCTGCGGAGGAGATTCTCATCTTCTGGCCTCCTGTCCTATACGCCCTAAACAACCAAGGAGTGAGTCAGGACGTAAACTTTATTGTATCTCTTCCATCCTGTTGGAAATACCCACTTATCTGTCTATTCCTCTGCGTTTACAGTGGGGACCTCATCACCTGAATCTACAGGCCATCATTGACTCAGGGGCCAACAGCAACATCATAGACAGAGAATAACTCGCCACACAGGGTATCCCTAACTGTCCCAGAAGCACAAGGTATTCATTCAAACTATTGATGGCTCTCCAGTATCGTCGGGACCAGTAAAGAGGAAGACAATTCCTCTCTTCTGTTCAGTGGGGAAGAGGCATACTGAGAAATTGTCCCTTGGTATTATCGACACCCCACTGTTTCCACTAATCCTGGGATTACCATGGCTAAAGAAACATGATCCGGTTATCCAATGGACTACAGGACAAGTCACATTTTCCTCCTCGTTTTGCACTTGGCACTGCCTGGGTACAGCACATTCCGCTACCCAGTCTTCTCCGTCTACAATAAACTCCTCTATCCCTGGATTGCCGTCTCACTACATGGAGTTTTAGGACGTGTTTGATGAAAAGGATATTGACTGTCTCCCGCCTCACAAACCATACGATTGCCCCATAGATCTCCTACCAGGATCCAAGATACCCCATGGGCGGATATATCCTTTATCGGATAAAAACTTAAAATTCTACGAAATTACCTCGATGAACATGTGGCCAAGGTGTTTATTCGCCCCTCTACCTCTCCAGCTGGGGCAGGGATCTAATTTGTGGGGAAGAAGGATGGGGGCTTACGTCCCCGGAATTGATTATAGAGAGCTCAATGCTATAAGCGTAAAAAAACGGTACTCTGTCCCACTTATCCCTGAACTGTTTGAACGACTTAAACAAACCACTGTGTTGACTAAATTGGATCTTCGAGGGGCGTATAACCTCATCCGAGTTAAAGAGGGTCACAAATGGAAGACAGCATTCCGCACCCGATATGGCCATTATGAATATCTCGTCATGCCATATGGACTCGTTAACGCTCCAGCTACCTTGACTTTTTGGGATTCTGCTTTTCATCTAAAGGCATCGAGATGGACAAGACAAAAGTAAAGGCTATAGAACAGTGGCCACAGCCACAAACACGTAAAGAGGTACAAAGATTCCTCGGATTTGTGAACTTCTATAGCCACTAAGTTTATATGGAATACAAGTGTTGAAGAGGCCTTTTCTACACTTAAACAGAAGTTTACCTCCGCTCCTATACTAGTAAACCCCAAATCCTGAATTGCCTTTCGTTGTGGAAGTAGATGCCTCTACAGTAGCGCTGGGAGCTATTCTTTCTTAAAGACTAGGGGCTAAAGATTTGCTTCATCCTGTGGCATTCTATTCCTGCAAGCTGACACCACCCGAAAGGATCTATAACATCCATTCCTCATCTTCACAGACCATTGTAATCTCAAATATCTTCAAAGAGCCAAAAGATGGTCTCTCTTTTTTTACTCGTTTTAACTTCCATATTACATACAGACCGGGAAGTAAAAATGGTAAGGCTGATGCCTTATCTCGCCAATATTCCAGTTAAGATGTTATCTCTTTTTTTTGTTAACCCAGCACGTTTTTTTCCTCAATTTGTGCTTTGGCACATCAAAAAATGCATTTGCCTCCCTAATGTTAGCCTTATATTTGCTCCCATCTTCTTCATTTTGAGTGTGTTTCAATGTCTTAAATAATATATTTGCCACATCTTCAGAGTACCACAGTGGTTTCCTTTTTCCTTTAGTCTTGCTAACAAATGTAATACAATGTCCAGGACATCTCTTAAATAGCTCATCTCTCCTAGACTTCACCTAAAGATGTCCAGACCATCAAACAGTGGCCTCTCCAGCTTTCATATTTAGGGGGAGCGCATGGGGGGACAGGGACCAAAGTAGGGAGGCCAATTATTATCTCTATAAAGTAAAGGTCATGATTGAAATATAATTTCAAAATGACAGCTGAACTCGCAGTTATTTTCCATTCTTTAATATTAGCACCTGCTGCCGATATATATTAATATTAGCCCCTGCTGCCAATATATATTAATATAAGCCCCTGCTGCCCAAATATTAGATCCTGCTGACAATATATATAAATATTGGACCCTGTTGCCAATATATTTTATATTGAAAAAAATTGGACCCCAGGAAAGCACTTCCTTTGGCCGCGCTCCACACTCCCTAGCATGTAATCACTCCCTCCGGTCCCGCACCAAAAACAATATTTACCACACTGACTGCAGATTAGGGGAAGACTGTGAGAGTCAGTGCAGTCTTCCCTCTTTCTGACCCCACCGTGACATTGAGAGGTCCCCTCCCCCGTAATCATCCCCTTGTATTTGCAGGTATACAATAATAATGTATGGAAACATAGCATAGCAGGTATAGATCAACAGAACACACAAACCCAGCACTGCAGGAATAGATCAACTGGAAATCACATGTAAACTCAGCACTGAGAGTATGGCTCAAATAAACAACACATGGAAACAGCACTGAAGATATTGATCAACTCAATAAGACATACAACCCCTGTATTTACAGGTATAATATGGAAACATAGCATAGTAGATATGGATCAAAAGAATAACACAAAAACCCAGCTTTGCAGGCATAGATCAATTGGAATTCACATAAAAAGCATTAAAGGTATAGATAAAACCCACTACATTAGAGGCATAGATCACAGGTTTCACACCCCAAAGGCCAGCCCTGGCATCCACACTGCCCACATAGAACCTAACCAGCACCCAAATTACACACATAGGATGTGCGATATTTGTCCCCAAACAGCCCTCATGGGTCAACTTTGTCCCCAAACAGCCCAGCATATGACATCTTCATCCCATAAACCCGCTACCTGTGCCATCTTTGTCCCATAAACACCCTGCCTGTGCCATCTTGGTCCCCAAGGCTTAAACACTCTGCTTCTACCATCTTTGATACACAAAATCACTTTTTCAGTCACTCACTAATTCACACTTTCATTCACGCAATCATTTATTCTCTCACTCTTTCACACAATTCATTTACACATATTCATTAATGCATTCTCACAAATTCATTGAATCTCTCACTCATTCACACAATTCTTCCACACATTAATTTATACTCTCACTCATTCAGACAATTCATCCACACATTAATTTATACTGTCACTCATTCAGACAATTTATCCACACATTAATTTATACTCATTCTCACTTTTTAGTTATTGAAATATTCGTTATATTGTATAAAATTTAATTTAACACCTTGCTGACAATTGACATGCAAGGCACGTCATTGGGGTTAAATGAGCATATAAAGCAATCAACAATTGCTTTCTTCACTCAGCTGGTGTTGTTGCAATGCCTCGACATCAAGGCTTCCAACAACAACAAAAAAAAGGTGGGGCCCGGTACGATCGATCCTAGGAACGTTCTCTCTAAGTAGAGAGAGAAATAACCTGGAGCCCCATTTGATCGCTCCTAGGATCGTTTCAAACTACCACTAAGATGGAGGCGGCCATTCAATGTAAGAGTTCCCAGAGGGTCTCTCCAGACTCTGCTGAGAACTTTGTAGCCAACCATGCAGGTCAATGTCCACAAATATGGCTGGTTTAAAATATGCCACAACAAAACAAACCTATGAATGGGTGGTATCACTGTACTCAGGGGATGATGCTGAACACATATTGGGGTGTTGTTTGGCAGCGATATATACGAGGAACTATAAATAATAAATAAGTTCTAAGTGTGTGTGAAAAAAAAACACACCAAAAATTACAAACTTTGACAAAGGCTGGTGGTAAAATGTGTGCATGTAAAAAGTTAAAATACCAGCATTAGAAATACCCTGGGGTGGCTAGTTTTTAAAAATATATGGTTTAATTGGGTATATGGTTTCATTCAATGATGCACCAAAATAGGGCATGGGTAAAGGATCGACAAATGTCAAAGTTCAACATTGAAAAATGCACACCTCCCAAATGTTGCCCTTTGGTCGCCAAACAACCAGACAAACCTATGCATGGGTGGTATCACTGTACTCAGGAGATGTTGCTGAACACATATTGTGTTGTTGGCTGACAGTAATATATACGAGGAGCTGTAAATTCATACCTAAAATGTGTGTGGGAAAAAAACACAAAAAATACAACTGCAAACTTGGACAAAGGCTGGTGGTAAAATGTGTTCAAGGAAAGAGATAAAATACTAGCATTTGAAATACCCTGGGGTGTCAGGTTTTCAAACATATATGGTTTGATGGGCTTAATTGAACTGACTGGCTTCAAATATGCCCCAATTAGAAAATATGGGCAGAATGACCAGATGTCAAAATTCCAAGTTAGAAAACTGAATTGCACATGCCCAAATGTGGCCTATTACCTTCCAAACAACTCAACAAACCCTTGAATGGGTGGTATCACTGTACTCAGATGATGTTGCTGAACACATTTTGGGGTGTTGTTTGGCAGTGATATATACCAGGAGTTGTAAATTCTTACCAAAAGTACAATGTGTGTGGGAAAAAAATCCACAAAAAAATTACTACCATAAAGTTTGACAATGGCTGTTAGTAGAATTTGTGCATAGAAAGAGTCCCAACACTAGCATTTGAAATACCCTGGGGTGTCTAGTTTTCAGAAAACAGAGCACACGGGGCAAAATGACCAGTTTTGAAACAAATGGTTTTAAAATAACAATATGATACTTGTACTTATTACCCCATAACTTGCAAAAAATACAAAAAACCTAAGAATATTGGATATTTGTAAGCTCAGGAAAAATAGTAGAATGTATTTAATGGGGGTTTTATTACATTTTGCAGATGAGCAAAAGCTTTTTCAAATAACAGAAAAAGTTTTTTTTTTCAATTTTCACCATATTTTATATTTTTATAGTAAATTAGATGATATGATCAAAATAATGGTATCTGAAGGAAGCCCTTCTTGTTCTGAAAAAATCAATATATAACTTGTGTGGGTTCAGTAAATTGGAAAGAAGAAAATTACAGCTAAACATGAGCACCACAGAAATGTTAAAACAGCCAGTCAGGAATGGTACAAAAATAAACTCAGCCATTGTCACAAAGGGGTTAATGTTATCTTCACAGTCTCCCCACACCCTAGTTCAAAATCTCTTCCAAACCTCTAACCATCTTCTCCCTCAGTACAACACCCCCCTCATCATAGAGGAGCAGTCCATCCCTGCTATGGAGTCTTTCGCCAACTGCAAATCTGCCCTGAAAATATTACCTTGGAGGTCCTTTCCCTAAGTTTGAGTGCCTGTTTTACATTGAAAAAAGTCCACCAAGTTCAACCCTTCTACCTAACCTTCCTATTCTTGATCCAAAAGAAGGCAAAAAACCCTAATTAAGCTACTTTGAATTCTGCCATCAGGGGAAAAAAAATTTCTCAACAAGCTCTAAACTATTAATGTTATTCGATTTATAGCCCTGTATGTCATGCAGACCCCTTTTGAGGGCATCTAGTGTACTTGATAACACCTCCTCCCTTGGCAGTGAATTCCATACCTTTATTGTCCTCACTGTAAAGAATCCCTTCCTTTGTCATCTATGAAACCTGCGCTCTTCCAGTCTCAGAGGGTGACCTCTTGTTCTTTGTACATTTCTGTTAATGAACAGGTCACTGAAGAGCTTGTTATACTGGTCCTGGCCCTGGCCGTGTTTCTAGCATATATGATTTAAACTTTTTAGTCTCTCTTCAATCCCCTTATTAATTTTGTAGCCCTCCTTTGCACTTTTTCTAATTCCATAATGTCCTTTTTAAGGACCGGTGCCCAGAATTGTACCGCATATTCAAGGTGAGGTCTTACCAATGACCTGTACAGAGGCAAGATGATATCCTCCTCCCTTGAATCAATACCCCTTTTTATGCATGCCAAAACCTTATTGGCACTCGCAGCTGCTTGCTGGCATTGCGCACTGTTGTCAAGTCTGTTGTCAACCGTTATTCCTAAATCCTTCTCATTGGTAGTTTCCCCCAAGGATATTCCATTTAAAGAATAGGTTGCATTTTTATTATTTTCACCATAATGCATAACGTTGCATTTCTCTATATTGAACCTCATCTGCCACTTGCACGTCCAGTCCCCAACTCTGTCTAAATCTTCATGCAAACAAGAAACATCAAGATTAGTCCGAATTACCCGGCCTAATTTTGTGTCATCAGCAAAAACTGTGACATGGCTCTTAATGCAGCTTGGGAGATCATTTATAAATAAATTAAAAAGAAGAGGACCGAGGACAGACCCCTGAGGCACTCCACTTAATACCTGCGTATAGGCTGAGAAACATCCATTCACAACAACCCTCTGCATTCTATCTTTTAGCCAATTTCTGATCCACATACAGACATTTGCCCCTAAGCCTATTTCTGTTAATTTATAGAGTAGCCTTTTATGCGGAACCATATCAAACGCCTTAGCAAAGTCCAGATAAATCACATCTACAGCCAACCCCAGGTCTATATTTTTACTAACTTCTTCATAGAATGTTAATAGGTTGGTTTGACAAGACCGGTCTTTCACAAATCCATGTTGACTTCTACTAATTGGATTATGGATCAAGCAACCCTTCAAATAATTTCCCCGCTACCGATGTTAAACTTACTGGCCTGTAATTGCCTGGTTGAGATTTTGATCCCTTTTTAAATATGGGCACAACATCTGCCTTGCGCCAATCTAATGGAACTATGCCCGAGCTGAAAGAATCCCTAAAGATTAGCAATAGTGGCTGGGCCAGAATTAGGCTTAGTTCCTTCAATACCCTTGGGTGTATACCATCCGGCCCAGGGGCCTTGTCTACCTTAACAGTATTTAATTGCTTGAGCACTTTTTCTTGTGTCAGCCAATCCCATGTTTGTTGCAACGGTTCCTTAAAATTAGCCAGCAGGGGCTCCGTCATCTATTTAGCATCTGTTTGGTTTTTTTCTGTCTGTTTATGATATGCTTTTTTTTGTTTTTTTTCTCCTGTTATAAATAAAGAAAAAGATTTATTATAAAAAAAAATGCGTACCCCATTCCACTGATCACTGAACCTTTCGACCGCCTGAAAGGTTTCACAATTTTTACTAAGCTTGATCTCTGAGGCGCTTATAACCTCGTACTAATAAAGGAGGGTCATGAGGAGGGCATTATGAGAATATAGTCATGTCCTTTGGACTCTGTAATGCTCCCACTGTTTTTCAAGAGTTTATTAATGATATCCTTCGGCACATGCTGCAACGTGTGATAGTATATCTCAATGACATCCTGATTCATACTCCATCCCTCGAAACCCATCGGTCAGATGTTGTACGAGTTCTGCAAAAGTTGTGTGAGAATGGGCTATTTTGCAGTTGGCTTTTCACTGGAACCACTCAAACTGCCTGCTGTATTAGAATGGCCTCATCCCAGTCGGTTGCGTTCTATACAACATTTTCTGGGTTTTGCTAATTACTAGACTTGGGCACCAGGGGGCTCTTCGTGTTCGTCTTCATGCTCATCTTCGGGGAAAAAAAAATCTTCGTATTCCGCGAATATTTGCCCGTTCCTGTCTTCTCTTCGGGCGAATATTCGTGGACATTCTTCGTGCTCGTTTCATCTTCGTTTCCCTCCCGGTTGCCAAACAGGGGTTAATACGGGGTTAACAACACAGGTACGTGAAGGAGTGAATTGCAGTGAATTGCAGTGAATTGCAGAACTGCAGAATGCACTTCATTCGTTGATGGCAGGCGAGCCCCCTGCCGAAACGACCAATAGAGTTGCACACAAGTACCGAGGTGTACTGTCAGGGCCGGCCTTTGGGGTGTGCGACCTGTGCGCACAGGGCGCTACACTCCAGGGGGCGCCGCCGCGGAGTCTGCTGCCGCCAGTAGCGTACCTAGCGGGGGTGGTCCCCACCGGGTGGCGCTCATCAGGGGGGGCCACCGGCACCCCTCCAAGATGACGGACAGTAATTGTCCGCCGCTGGAGGAGCAGGCTCGCAAGGGAGCGGTATCGGAGGTCTTTAACAGACCTCCGGCTCTCTTGAGTGAGTTTAAGCCGGTTCAAGGATCTCCCGCTCCCTTGTGATCCGCGCGGCAACAGCTGCTGCGGTTTGTTGTCAGATCCCGGCGCACAGCACTGAAGCCGCGCCCACTTCTGTCCGTGCCCTCTGACCCGGAAGAAGACAGAGAAGACAGAAGAACTGAAGAAGAGGAGCGAACAAGAGGAAAAGAAGCTGAAAGAAGAAAGGAAAGGTAGAAAAGCATTAAGTGAGAGTGGATTGGTATGTGTGTGGATTAGTATATATGTGTGGATTAGTATATGTGTGTGGATTGGTATATATGTGTGGATTGGTATATAT
>VKOC01040432.1:0-11770 GCA_009364415.1 Spea multiplicata | reverse complement strand
GTACATTGCTTGCCGTGATTGGCCGGTTGTTGTACGCTGGGTAGAGGGGTAGTCTTATACGGTGAGTATAGTCCAAACTCTATGCCGGAATATACGGTATATATATATATACACACACACAATTTGCCTCTCTGGTTTTATTTAGCACCTGTCCTCTCTCACACTTCTTCCAGTTTGACATCACTTTCATGACACCCGTATGTACGGTATGTACGTATAGCATGCAGTGAGTCAGAAGGAACGCACAAGCTTCGGACCTAACGTTAAAAGAGAAACACCCAACACATCAAAACTTTCACAGCAAACCAAACCAGATCCCCTACTATGTCTGCCAACCTCACAAATGGCTGCTATTTGCATTTTATACAACATTAAAGGACTTGCAGAGTGGAGATGATGAAATAGAAGATCGAGTTCAAAGCAGCCAGCAAAGACACCTCAAAGAAGCAGTAACCAAAAGAATATGGCTGTTCATCACAATAAGTTGTTTGTTTAGGCAAACATCTGTGCATGCTGGTATCGTATAGTGATTCGGAGGCCAAAATAAATCTGACTTTACACAAAGCTTGCAAAATAAATAAAAATGAAATCACAGGGTGATTTAAAGCCATTTACATTAAAAATATAGACTACCAATCATATAGGGACAATTATTAATCTAGCGACTGGCAAGTATTTTGTTTTCCAGGTGTCAGATATGAGTTAGCCATAACCCCTCAATTACTACAATTCCTTCTGACAAAAGGATTGTCCATGTCCAACACCAGATTATTTGATAAACCGCGGGAGACCCCATAACAGCTGTAATATGTAACGTTACTAATCCTTCCAACATAAACGAAAAGCACCATTCTCGGTTATTGGTAATTTTATCAACTATATATATATATACTATATCCAGGCTATATCCAACCTCCGTTGCTGCCCGTCATAACCTTCCAGTGCTCAGTCATAGAAACCCTGGTGGAAGTGCCGGGTAGCAGCAGAGGTTGTCTACGTGCATCGTGTAGGGGGGTTATAAGGCATATCTGGGGGGCAAGCCTGGGGTCAGATGTGCATAACTGTGGGACAGGTTGGCAAATAAAAAGAAATGAATAGTTTTTATTAAATAATGAAAAAAACAGTTTACATGTGAATATTTACCAGTAAAACTTTTTTTCTTATAGGGTAGTCTTATATTGAGGAAACAGACAGGTCTGGAGTGCTCATTTAAAAAGCAGTGTACAACCTCAGAAGTCCTGGCGCTGTACAGCTGACGTGGTGTTGAGGGTATAAAAAAGTACTGAATACTTCTAGCATAAAGCATTCACATAAAAGCTATACTTAATAGCCAGGCATAAAACGTAACTTCAGCTGCTGGCATTGTTTACCCCGAGTCATTTTTCAACTGCAAATAAAAACCTTTGTGGGTGAATGACATTTCATAGGCTAAAAATACACTCGGTGCTTAAATGCTTACACATTCTGAAGTAAGCAGAAATTTAAAAAAAATAAATTAAAAAATCTACTGAAAAATACATTATAACAATTAAAAGACAATCATAGTCCCGCGAGTATTATTATGAGAGCTTGACAAACCTTAGAAATAACTGTCAGCACAAATTGTAAATATTTCACACAGACCTGAAATGAATGAAAACAAAATATCCTCAATAGCGGACCCTATTGAGTGCAAACACTCAAAAAACGTGCTGCTGTAGAAATATGGCAGAAATGGACATTCACAGTTCAGATAGGAACCATTTGCCCATCTAGTCTGCCCATTTGTCTTCAACGGACATTAATGCACTATAATATCATGATAGCTGAGAAGTCCCTTTAAATTACCATTGCTAATGTATGACGTGCAGAATTCCCCATATACATTTGCCCCTCCCCCCAGATATTTTCCATGCAGGAGAGAACACATCGCCCGACACTTAACATACTTAATCGCAGTACGCTTCAGAGCTGACTCAACAAATAGAGTGGAGGGGAGCACTCATACTTTCTTGGCTTTTCCCATCACCGATTGGCTGCGTGAAGCAGCCAATCAGTGGCGAGTATTGCCAGACCACAGGAGAAGTACATGCAAGTTTCAATTTGCGAGACAGACGCTTTGCATTTAACAATACGCTAGGTGATAAAGGTTTTTAGTTTTTTTTACCACTATATTTTTTTTATATGTGATACGTGATTAGCCCTAAACTAGCAGCCTATGAGCTGCTTATCCTGAAAACTATACACAGGTTTTCCTTGGTAAAGTGTATGCTGTTTCTAAGGTTGTAACTATGTAACGATATGACCCAACCTCCAGCACTCAAAGGGTTAGGGTAGTTTACATTTTGGTTTTTACTGTAACCCGTATTTCCCCCAATTATCAGGGGAGTCATTAGTAGGATAGATAACAGCTGTTGCGTTTTTGGGGTCCCCATGGGGACATCGTATCATTACATTTAACCTGCTACATACGGTACCCTGACAGCACGCAAGAGCAGCTCATCTGTCACACGTTTTCATGCTGGAGTGTTGCGTGAATTACACTTCACCCGAGGAGACCCCGTTAACATCCCTGCTCTCATATGAATACACTCAGAAGAATGGTAAGAGGGAGGTTTTCTTCAGTCTTCCATTAAAAAGGGAAGTTTACTCAGTAAGTCTGTTAATATACATTCTTCAAAGATGAAATAAATGAGAAGCAGCCCATCAGTAGCAAAAAACACTCCCATTGTAATGAGCGGGAGCACCTTCTGTGCATGTGCGCCGTGGTCTAAATAAACCCCCATGGTGTTCACCAAGCCAGCTCATCTCACGCACCAGAAATAGCTGGGGGTGGAAGACGGGAAAAATGCGTAGAGGGGTTGTACAGAATACCTCATGCATTTGAAAAAGGGACATTTAAAGGGATGTCTCAGCTATCATATGCATTAAAAGTGATGATGCACCATATGATGGCTAGAGAGTCTGTTTAACTGAAAAGTGTTATACAGCAAGTATCATAACTTTGGTAAAGGATAACCCCAGACACCAACTGTCCAACTCTGTAAGGATCTATACAAAACCATGGAATAATGCCGTGTCAGCTTAGTACCTGGACATTTTCTTCCGTGACTTTTATTTCTGCCGTGTAAACGTAGTCAACAAGCATCTTCAGGGTCCACCCATCCACCTCCTTAATTCGGACTCTTTTAGCTCTGCTCTCACTCATCTCGCCTACAGCAAAGAGTAAACAGTGGAAATTAAACACTGGCAGCCAGAACTCAGCACAGAGATTTCTTCAGCTGGCAAAAAGCAAAACGAAAAAAAAATTATTGTATTATGCAGTCAACGCTAGTCCTGACTTCAGCTTCTGCCTGCTGGGCAATGCCTTATTGCGATACATTAGAAGTAGCGTTGTATAGCTGGTAAATATCAAATACAACCTATTTTAGAAACAAGTCAAAAATATAAATCCATTTGAAGACATTTAAGGAATTTGCATATAAATAAAAGCGTTTAATAATATAATAAACAAGACCACCATGAACACCTTGAGATGATTGTGGCCATTAGCAGACAAATACATTTCCCGTGCCAATTTATCGAAAAATAATTACATATACAAAAAAACTCTTTGCAGCTTCTTATTAACTGTGCGGTATACCAAAGGTGCATTACTTTGACTCTTTTGGGCAGGGGGTGAACAGCAAGACGAGTGGGTATAACCGCTAAAAATCTTACAATCTTTATCTTATCCAATAATCACAAATCAGTGAAACTAAATACACATCATTGTTTACACTAGATTGGCCTTTTATATGGTACGCAGGCTGAAGATGCTAGTCATTGTAGTAGCACATGATACAGGTTACAGAAGAAGAAATACTAGTGCTACGCAGCGATCCGACATTATCCACCGATAAACGCACAGTGAAGAACGGCACATTCGGAGGAGAACAATTTCCCTTAAATAAAAAGGCAAGGCACACGAACAATCTGCGCAATAATAGTTTTTCAATGAATGTTGCTAGGAGACAAAATGTCTGTAAAAAGAAAACAGAAATAACCCTCCAAATTCCTGATACTTTTTCATGTCGCCCCACTGTTCATCTTTACAACGGATTTGGTCGTATCCAGCTGAGGCTGAAAGTTTACACTCACCTATGTTAAAGACAGTCAGAGTCAGGTTTTCACAACTACACACATTTCGTGTAACCATACATTTTGTTTGGCAAGTCAATTAAGGCATCTACTCTGTTGGGATGTAAAATAATCGATCACAGACAGAATTCTTTCACCTTTGACTATATCAGAATCCCAGTGGGCCAAAAGTTTACGTTTACTTTGTTAGCATTTGGCGACATTGCCTTTTAATTGCTCAACTTCTATCAAATGCTTGGGGTAGACCTTCCACAAGCTTCTCACAATGCTTAGCTGGAATTTTTGCCCATTCCTCCTGACAGAACGGATGTAACCGAGTCAGGCTTGGGGGCCTCGTCGCTCAGACACAGTTAAGTCCACAAATTTTCTCTGTGATTTCAGTCAGGGGTTTGTAATGGCCACTCCAGGTCCTGCAAGTTTCAGCAGCCACCAAACTTCTCCCAGAAACGGCACAATGCCATGCAGTGTCAGCAGGGGGGGGGATGATTCCCGATGCTGGACCCAGTTTGAAATGGAGTCTCCGGATGAAGCGTTGCTTCCCCGGGCCTCTCCATCTTTTTCCAGGAAGCGGAGAGGTGTTTGGCCATGCAACTCCCTGTCCATTTGCACAATTATTTTTTTTTAGACGTTTGTCTTTGATCTCTATGTATATGCTCATGTTGTGCATAATGTTAGATGAGGCCATAAACAAAAAAACACATAGTTAAACTGGTGGCAGTGGAATTGCTAGAAAATCCATGATTTACCTAACGTTTGAGGGGTACTACAAATATGGCCGCCGGGAAGGGGCACATGTAAATCTCTGCTTATTCACTGGCTGTGTTGAAGCCCCTGCGCACTGAGCACGTTGAGACCAGGCAAAGGGGATGGTGGGAGACCATATAACCTTTAACCTCTAGGCTATTGTCCCAGACAGCAAACAGAGATTATGGCTAAAACTCACCAAAATAATTTTTCACCGATACTGAATGTATAATTTTGAATAAAGTATAAATGTGAAATTATGCATCGTATACAGTGGTAATATAAACCTGGTGCTTTGCCCTCCGTCTATGCCTAATTATATAAACAGTAATTAAATGACAGTCGGTGTCTAAATCCTACGGTACAATAAGAACTCAAATACCTTCCTGTGAAGAACAGATCAAAAGTTAATTTGAGCATCTTATTCCAGGACACAGCTATATCATTGTGTATTTGAACCGAATATCACATTGGAACGCTTCCATTACAACTTTTAAATTCCATTCTTTCCTGCAACAAGAACTCCAGTGACACCCATTACCCTGCGGGAAACACTCACATAATAAACAATATTGTTTTTGTTTTAATTGGGGACCATCAAGAAAATAAAGTTATATGAAAAAATCCTTCCACGAATATACAAAGCAAAAATATATATTAAAAAGAAAAAAAAAGCATTAGGCCGGAGAGGACGACAAAAACCCCCCAAAAAATAGAAAGCCATTGATGTGTTCTATTGAATCCCCTCCTTGAATATTAGGCTGATGGCCATAATTAGTCATGTTAGGTTTTCACTTGTCTGTGAGAAGGTGCTGGCTTGTCTTGGCGTCACTCCACACCTTCTGCTGTGTTTTAGGTAAACAGGAGTGGATTGGGTGTGCCCTAATCCCGAGATCCGATTCACTCTCTCTGTCCCTTGTTATTTTGGTACAATGACAAATCCTGCAAAAGTGTTACAATGGTAAAATGACAGCAGCCAGTGATATATGTTAAGGGCTTCTGCCCCAATACTGAAAAAGGGCAACATCTCCCAAAACATTTACAAATAATCCAAAGTGTACCCCCCCCTGTGTCATTATGCGTTCACTGCACAATGGAGGGAGTAGAAACGTGGGCTCCTCCAGTCTATGTCTCTAGGACCTGCACCCTTCTGCCACCGTATCCTTCCTCCGCGCCACAGCACAAGGAAGTAAATCACAAAGATCAAGGACAAGCACCAAGTTTGCCACCTCTCAAAGGTCACTGGCCTTCATTTTGGCTTCAGCGAGGATTAAAGTTGCACCCAGCAAAGGCCTTGGCATGAGAAATTTGAAAAGAGAACCAAGTGTATGCAGAAGTGGCTTGTGAACACAACCAATTGTAACTGTTAGACACCTGCACGTTTTACCTGGACCGGGAAGGATTCAGGTCGGGACCCTGTGCAGTTACTGCATCGTTCTTCTCATATGAGAGTTAGTCAGGGAACGTGTAACTGGTGGAAAATTCCTTGCGGAACGTGTAACTGGTGGAACATGTAACTGGTGGAACATGTAACTGGTGGAACATGTAACTGGTGGAACTTTCCTGGGGGAACGTGTAACTGGTGGAAAGCTGAAAGCTAAAAGCAGATTGTCCAATTCTCCGAAAAGGAAAAGCAGTGCCCGTAGAACTTGAGGCAAAGCATGCCTGAGGCTTAGTGCAGCAAAGAGGCACAAGCTTAAAGATCAATCAGGCAGCCCTGGAGTTCTGTAAACAGCGCAAGAGACTTTCTGTCCCCAGATGATTTTTTATTTTTCAGATTTGCTCACAAAGACCAGGAGAATCCTACAGTCTGCAGGCCAGACGTCACAGTGCATGCGCTTCCTGAAGACCATTCAGCCTGGCACTGAGAAAACATATGGACTCCTCAGAAATTAACCTATAAATACCCTCATGGGCTTCGCTGCAGAAAGAGTTCCTCTTCAGGCATTCTAAATATTTTAGTGCAAACTGCACTGCAACACCAAGACGAGAAAGCCACTAAAATTCTACAGATAAGGTGTTTTCATCTGCATCATTCGTCATGCATACAGTCTTATATGATTTTGATATACTATACACATATATAATATTACACCCAAATGTATTTAGTGGACTAGGAAACATAATTGCATATATTATACAAAAAAAGTTTCAACACTTAGCATCAGTGTATACTAGAACAAAAGAGACAAAACCATAGGTGAACGAGGACAATCAAATGACAGGATCTGGATCTTCATGCTAATCTAATGAATATTGTCCTAGCCGACAGCAGCTGGCCATGTGAAACTAGCTTGGCTTCTCTCGGATAGTGAGCACCACACCCAATCTTGTTCAAATACAGGAAATATTGTTCTTTTTGCCAGTCGGGGGGAAAAAAACCCAGACATAACACTTTCTGTTTAAGTGATAGAAATATATTCCGGTATTATTTACTTTTCCATCAAACTGAGAATTTAAATAGTTTTAAACAGCAACAGAAAAAAAGTTAGATGTAGCATTTGTTCAGCAGGACATCGGTAACATCATCGGTTGTACCCAGCCAAATAGCACGTACCTGTAAACATAGCATGGAAGTAGGGGCTGCAGGCTGCAAGCACGACCTTGTGAGCGGCGATCTCCACATCTTCAGCCACTATCGTCACATCGCACAGCAGGTTCTGACTGGGAACACAATGAACACACATAATGGGTATACACATAGTGCCTGTACAGCGCTTAATTTATACAGCGTGCAGGAGACTGACAGATCAGACTATGGTTTACCTGTGAAGAATCTGGACGAATAAAAATAAAAAAAGGAATGTACATAAAATATACAGTATCTCACAGAAGTGAGTACACCCCTCACATTTTTGTAAATATTTTATTATATCTTTTCATGTGACAACATAGCCATTAATGTCTAACACCTTGGCAACAAAAGTGAGCACACCCTTAAGTGGAAATGTCCAAATTGGGCCCAACGTGTCAATATTTCGTGTGGCCACCATTATTTTCCAGCACTGCCTTAACCCTCATGGGCATGGAGTTCACCAGAGCTTCACAGGTTGCCACTGCAGTCCTCTTCCACTTCTCCATAACGACACGGAGCTGGTGGATGATCGAGACCATGCACTCCCCTACCTTCCGTTTTAGGACGCCCCACAGATGCTCAATAGGGTTTAGGTCTGGAGACATGCTTGGCCAGTCTATCACATTTACCCTCAGCTTCTTTAGCAAGGCATCTTGGAGGTGTGTTTGGGGATGTTATGTTGGAATACTGCCCTGCGGCCCAGTCTCCGAAGGAAGGGGATCATGCTCTGCTTCAGTATCTCACAGTACATGTTGACATTCATTGATCCCTCAATGAACTGCAGCTTCCCGGTACCGGCAGCACTCATGCAGGCCTAGACTATGACACCCCCACCAGCATGCTTGACTGTAGGCAAGGCACACTTTGTCTTTGTACTCATCACCTGGTTGCCGCCACACACGCTTTACACCATCTGAATCAAATATGTTTATCTTGGTCTCATCAGACCACAGGACATGGTTCCAGTAATCCAAGTCTTCAGCAAACTGTTTGCGGGCTTTCTTGCGCATCATCTTTAGAAGAGGCTTCCTTCTGGGATGACGGCCATGCAGACTAATTTGATGCAGTGTGCGGTGCATGGTCTGAGAACTGCCAGGCTGACCCAACACCCCTTCAACTTCTGCAGCAATGCTGGCAGCACTTGTACGTCGTGCTGCAGCTCAGTTTCTGGGTCTTGGCAACCTTCTTATAGCCTGGGCCATCTTTATGTAGAGCAACAATTCTTTTTTTCAGATCCTCAGAGAGTTCTTTGCCATGAGGTGCCATGTTGAACTTCCAGTGACCAGTATGAGAGAGTGTGAGAGCGATAACACCAAATGTAACACTCCTGCTCCCCATTCACACCCGAGACCTTGTAACACTGAGTCACATGACACCAGGGAGGGGAAATGGCGAATTGGGCCCAATTTGGACATTTCCACTTAGGGGTGTACTCACTTTTGTTGCCAAGGTTTAGACATTAATGGCTGTGTGTTATACAGGCTTTACACTCACTACTTTATATTGTAGCAGAGTGTCATTTCTTCAGTGTTGTCACATGAAAAGATATAATAAAATATTTCCAAAACGCAAGGGGTGTACTCACTTTTGTGAGATACAGTAGGTCAAAAACATACGTGGACACGCACATTAATAAATCTCTCTTCTTGGGAAAAATAATTTTTCTTTTGGAGGAGCCTTATCACAAAAAAAAAAAAACTTTAATTTGTTGCCCTTTATGTCTTTTTTCCTATGAAGAATTTGACATTATAGGAGGCAATGCAATGGAATTCACATTATTTGGGTGTAGTAGGAGAGCTAATTTTGTGAAACATACATTACAATAAATGATGGCGTTAGTCACGCACAAGGCATGTGACACGCAGCAGCTTTCACATCGTTAACCCATTGTATCTCCGACACTGTTCACTCACTGCACCGGAAGATGAGAGATTCTGAAATCATTCAAGGATTAACCTGCCGATGATTGGATTACAAGCCATGATGTTCATTTACTGGTTATTTAAACCGCAAATATTTGAGTTTTTAAAGACAAAGTCTTATAAAAAGGTATACTCTACTGTAACAGCCCATGCCTGAAAATTCATATCCGAACCAGGCATTGACCTCACCTGGATTTTATTTTTATTCTGATAAAAAAAATACAGGGAATATCTACCGCAGCAGTGCATTAACTCTGCATGTAGATGTTCCAACGTTTCCCATGAACAACGGTGAAGGCTATCCAACCGTGGCCACACTTGCTTATGTCAGTACATTAATTGTGGCAGTAATTTTTTTGGGCACACGAAATACACCATGACCCACTCTCCTGGAAAGTACAGGAACATTCATACTGAAGGGATTAGTTCTATTATATCAATGTCACACAGTAATTTACAGAGATTAATTCACACAGTGACTAAAGAATAGAGTTTTTATCAAAATCTTTGGGCTCCCTTTTTTGCCATCTGTGGGATCAGCTATTTTTCATCTGAACACAGAGTCACCAGGAGGACAGGGTGTATTATACATGCTGCGGAAGGTGAGTTTCATGCGTGCACTCACAAGTATTTCAACTTTATCCTAAGAGTTAGGGAGTTAGTACTTTGGCATACAGTTGGGATGGATAGGTTACTATATTAAAAAATAATATAAATACATTGCAGATTGGAAATAATATTTATTGTCCTATTTTGACATTTTGGAAATCTTTGTAATCATATTTGCATTTCCCAGAATTCATCTGTCCAGCCCTTAAATATACAAGTGTTTTTAACACACGGAGGTTTAGATGGAATGTTTAACCTGCCCAACGGCCCACGTGTAGGCCAAACGCTTATTACAAATATCTTAAAAGCAGACATGATGTGTTAGGAACCGTCCATACAACATAATGGCAATCCTTATTCTCGGCTAACATCTTGGTTTAGTTTATTTCTGGCAGCAGGTTGGTTTTAATGATCGTTAGACATATTATTACATTAAGGCAACAATTGTTCGTTTCTCTGGGCACATGCTTGATGGTAAATTATTAACAAAAAAACTTTTCTTCTGACAACTATAAAGGAGCATAACTCTTTCAGGAAATTATTTTTTTAGGATATTAAGCAAGGATCTTGCTATGTGTTCTACTTTATCGACCAAATCTGGCAATTTAAGTAGTTTTAAGTTAACATGTCCAATGTAATATCGTTAGATGAGCCACTGTAATTGACTCAGCTATGACCTTAAACCAAGCACATTCTCAGTCCTGCTTGAAGACAGGGACCAAAACAAGTCAGCTCCTGAAGCAAGATACACGATAACCATCGCCCTCACCCCTAACACTGTATTGTTCCTGGATAGCCAATCAAGAAATCCACTTAATACGCGATTATAAAAAATATATATATCACCTTCGTAATTCATTCATAACCTTGAACGCTTTTCTGGTGTGTCGTGGATTCACTGTGACAGGACAGAACTTTTCAGTATTATCTTTTACATCCACAGGCTTTGGAATGCTCGGCTTAGCACTTCTGTGAAGGAAACAAGTATAGAACGTTACATAATCTAAATGAAAAAAATTCAAAACTGACTTATGCATTCAAATTTCTACGATTTGAATTGAATACAATGTTGTCAATTAACACAAATCTCAGAAAACAAAACATTGTGAGAACGGTTACTCACATTCTCTCACGCTCTCTCCTACCGTCTCCACTGACCACTTTCTTTCTTTGTCTGCTGCTCCTCGTGTCTTCTTTCTCCGCTCCCTTCTGGACCTGGTCTTCTGGTGAGTTTCCCGCAAAAGGGAATAGCATAGTGAAGACAGATTTGCTGAATAAGAGAAGTGTTTCTGCACCTCTCTTTCTTTACAAATCTGTCTGCATTATTCTGGCCTCTACGCGCACTTCCGCAAAAGGGCACAGCCATGGGGACAGCCTCTCCCCCATTCCGCCAAATGAAGAAAGTCACCGGCAGGCCAGGATCAGAAGTGGACAAGGAAAGAAGACGCAAGGAACAGCTGCCAAAGAAAGAAAAACAATTAGATGCAAGAGAAGGTAGGAGCAATGAGAAAGTAGGGAGACATTCAGAGAATGTAAATGAGTGTGAGAACATGAATGAGTATGATAAAGTGAGTGTGAGCGTGACTGTGTAAGCGAGAGAGTGAGAGAGCATGAGCGAGTGAATGAGGGTGAGCGACAAAAAATTCTGTTTCTTTAAAATGTAAAAACCCTCTGAATTTCATCCGAACCAGAAGGGCAGAAAACGATAGACATATGGGCAAAAACCAAAAAAAAAAAAAAATTAATCCAAATAGCTTTTGGTCCATTTGCACAAGGTTACAATTTAATTTTACCAGGGACA
>VKOC01040382.1:0-13270 GCA_009364415.1 Spea multiplicata | reverse complement strand
ACAACAATCTACGATGGACTTTCCCAGGCCTGGTGGGTTTATTGTACACATCGTCAAAGGTAAATAAAGTTAAACTTAGTTGAATTCTAATATAGCATTTTTATCAACTGATTCACCAGTTTAATTTAAGACCTTTATGATGAGACAGAAGACACTATGAAGGTCTATACTCTATATAACAAGGGCAAAAAAAAAGTTTTTTATGAGTAGTGCGGAAACTAGTGCTCCCACAATACACTAAACGTCTTCCCACATTGTTGTTAAATGTGGTATATATATGTTGCTCCGAGGAGAAAGAAGTTTAAGAACATGTCTGTGTTTGAAAGGGATTTCGTCTAGTCGCAGTCACATAAAGACTTTGGAGCACATGTCCATACATGTTGAGCAGAAAGCAGCTTCCACCAATGCTCAATATGAAACATTTGGAGAGGTGTATTCACCGCTTGATAGTCCTTTCCTACCAACGTTGAGAAAGTTAACATTAGGTTTTTGAGAGCTATGGATCAATATGTATCCAGCTAGTATCTTGTGCTATAAATATGGTTGTTCTATAGAAGAATGAATGGGTGTGAGCCATTTCTAGTCTGTGATTGGGTGCCTTTTTTTTTCTTCAGCCCAATTGAAGCTGCACACTTTCCTTTATAGCCACTCCAGAGGCACCGTATAGTATTGTACTCTTCAATGTGCAGCAGGGCATGCACCCAGCTAGTAGCCGCACATACATCATTTACAGTACTCTGGCCTTATGTTAGTACTATAATCGGGGGTAGATACAGATTGATTTTTTATTTGGAGCCAATATGGTTTGTGAATATTGATCACAGTGAATAAACTTCTTAAAACGTTTTTTTTTCCTGTACTTACATGAGATGAAAGCTTCAGAGGAAGGGAGAAAATGTGAGATAAGCTACAGTTTATTTGCTTAACATACTAAAGAGTTACGGTAATGTTTTTAGAACCATTCGACTATACAACATGATTCCCACCTCTATATATGCCGTAAGAAACTAGCTGCATCCTACCACAGGGAGACATACGTGTAGATCCAGATTGTCCTAGCAAAAGAGCCATGAAGAAGTAAATCACATGGAATTTAGAAGTCTATCTTGTAGCCTTCCCTTTTAAAATTAGAGATAGTCCCTCCTCTACAGCCAACTGGTAGGGGGTGGTATTCCTGGGGAGGGGAGTAATAGTAATTATTAGGGGTGTAATTCACACACTATGGTATATTGCAAAGAAAAACATATCCCCATAACCTTACTTTCTTTATAGATACACTTCCAATATTTTTCCGTATTTTAAGCTGAAGAATATTGTTTGCAGTATTTTCCACTTTATGAAAAAGAAATGAAGACAGCAACTCTGTGTCCTGATTTACCCTGCGTGTGAAGCAAGACATTTTCCTCTGATATCCGCGGTTTTTGGAGCTTTGTTTGGCACATATAAATATGAAAACAACCCCGTACTTTGCCATTAGCGTAAATTCATATGAATATTGTCTACTGAACAACATGTGTGCTAACAGTTGTAGAGTTACTCAATAATGGAGCATTCCTGTTTATGTTTTGTGTTAGAAAAATTACTCGTACAGTTTGTTCTGCCTGTCTAATTCCACGCTGGTAGCTTCCAAATATTTCAATTTGTATTTGGACTGGGAATGAAAACTTAACGAAGAGAATTATGCTCCGATTAGCTGGAATCCTGTAGTGCGGACATAGCGGGATATGTTTACTCCCAAGCCTTCCCATGTCGGAAAAAACTATGCAATAATTTTTGGGAAGCGAAAATGTGTTCTGAGCAGGAAATAAATAAAATAATAAAAAATCTTTTTGTTTAGTGTTTAGATGGGGAGGTGGCTTCAGAGCAGGGGGCAGCTGGTTTATAATGGGAAAGATCTGTATGGAGAATGGTGTGTTAGGGGATTCCTGATTTAATTTACTGAAACAAAACAATTTTTGTAAGACCCTGGAGGTTTATGTTATTTTAACACATATATATATAAAGCAAGAAGCTGTATTTTCCCACCAGAACATTAACTTCTGGATGGTTTTAGAGACAGAGGAAATTCTCTTTCATTCAGGAAAACAGTTGTGGTGTAAGTGCTCTGTGAGCTATGATCCACCCATGTCAAAAGACCAGAAATAGTTTCCTCTTGCTAAGAAAGCTGCCTTGGACCAAATAGGTACATATTATTTTTGCAGAAAGACATAATATTTTAGCGACTGATCACCATTATATAATCTAAGTGAACAGACATCCAGAAGGTTTGATCGTGGTGTCTAGTAAACCTCAAAGGATTCTAGATGGGTTCTAGAGGTTCTAGAGGTGTCACTTGAGCTGGACAAAGATTCTAGTACTTTACAACTGAAGGAGGAAAGGGTTCTTATATTTTTCTACACCACCAGTACTATGACTTTTCTGGAGATGTACATGATCTATAATGATTAACGCCTCCAAGAAAAGCCCTTCATTCTTGAATTGTGGTTTTGCCCCATTCTGTAAATGGATATTTTGAGATTGATGGGAATATATTGAATATACTGCAAATCGCAATTGGGGGCCATAGTACATACACATACTCTATATAGACCTAAGACTTCTATGGTACTTATGTTGATTCGGGTAACGGTGGTTCAATGAGTAGACTTGTTAATAGTAAAGTTATTTTTGCTTATAGGAACAACTTGTTTTTATGTGACAGAAGTCACTACAGATACAAAAAAAAACAGCTTTTTCTAGGTTATTTAGCTCCACGGGCGGCTTTCTGATAAATGTGTGTGATTATTTGCTTACCTCGATCAGCAAAGAGCGATAGGTCACTGGAAGTGATGATTGCTCTTTCAGAAGCCAATTTTGCTGGCTGTATAAAATGTTGAACTGTCTTAATGTACGTGTTCCAAAAAATATCAGACATTCTTTTGACTACATTTACATTTGTTTTAAATATGAACTGTATGTAGACGTCAGTCAGTGGTTAAGAGACTCGTGGAGCCCTGAAGAGGAGGTAGAAAGTGTAATACACTTGGTTAATTCAGATAGCATTACATTCATTACATGGATAAGTACAGCTGAAGCGGATTTGAAAGATTTATTTCCCACTGAATAGTATCAACTATTTGCTTAGCTGAGAACGCCAAAATGGATATTGGGATGTTCTGGTGAGGAAGTGCCAATAAATAAATGAAAGATAAAGAGATATTGTTGAGAGAATTTAATAATTCAGAGCTGTCCCAGAGCTACATTTTTTTATTAACAAAAGCATTAATTATACCGAAGAAATTTAAGATATTACTGACCTTGGCAATATTACAGGTAATTTTCACACAAGAACAAACAGTTCTTGAAACACAATTCCGGGCTGTAGAAGAGAGACAAACAAATTTTCCGACATGCACGACTGATTACTCTTCTTCTGCAACTATTAAAGTGCTTTGGTGGACGAGGGACATTACATAATTTAGCCTCGTTCCTGTTACCCCACAAATATCTGGCCGCACCATAACTGATATGACTTTATAGTAAGCTGCGCAATTTATAGAAATGCCAAAGATGGGAAATCTGGAAGTTGGATTCACCAGAGTTCAAGCTTGTGAGAGGCTCAGTGAGATTGCCTCTGTCTTGTATGTTAAGGAGATAATTTATCACAGCATGCAGTTGACTTCCTTGTTGGCTGCTCACTTAAGAATGGATTGCAAATAATTTTTAATAAGATGCCTTTGGGGCAAGATGAGTAATCTCTCATCACATTGAAAAACTACTCCATGACTAAGAGTCATAAGGACAACATCAACTGCCCTAAACAGCTCCACCAAACATTAATACATATTAGAGTACTAATATATATTGTTTACGTTGTCAGAAAATACTCTGCAAACGAATGCCCCATTGAAATTAGTGGGGGCAACAAATCCATATGCACAGAGAAAGTTACATTAGCCCCCAATCTAGAGCACTGGTGCCAGCTGGGAGTGAATACTTTCTGCTTACTCAATGCTGAGCAGGAGATCCAGTGTAACAAATCTCCTGCTAGGCAAACAGAAATAGATTACATTTAGTAAATACAAAAAGTACAGAGAAGATTCTGCCACTGTCTACTTTTTAACACTCATTAAGTGCATGTGCAGGGCTGGAGGGTGCCTTTAATTATAAACATTTTTCCATAATATCAACGCAATGTCATTACATTGCATATACTACATACCGCAGAAATGGCCTTATATCCTGGTTGATATATCATGTGACTTAATTTTTGTTTTCATCAGGGATCAGCTAAATTATAGCAAGATTGAGATCCAACTGATTACCAGTCAATTTAGTTGATAGATTTTGTCCACAGACTTAAAGGTTACCATATGTTGACCACTGGGACACTGTCTGATCTCAGTAACAGCTGGATGTTACTGCTGTAATGCATACGTATATATATATATATATATTCATTAAATACTTCCCAGGCTCCTGAACTGTAGAGAAAAAAAAAAAAACAGGAAATATTTGAAGATATCCCAGCATGAATACAGATAGATTAATAAAAAGGATTGGGAAACACTGAACTTGCATGCTCCATGGATTTTGCATTACTATGACTATACTAAATGCATTAACCCATTACTGATCATCTGTGGGGGGCGATTAAGACATCTATAGATGCATCGAGAATGTGCTAACTTGACCTTACATAATATATTTTGTCATGTTCTATCTATCTTGTTAAATGTGCCACTGGTGTTTAAAGTTAGGAACAGACATATTCAGATGTTGCTGCTGCTTTGTTTCTTTGGATTCTGGAATATTGCATAATCTGTTCCAATACTTAATGTACTCCATTTAAAGGGTTTAAATTGCCTTTTATGGCTGTTTGGAGGAAGTTCATGCCTCCTGGAGGCTTTGGATGGAATGATAAGGACAGGTGAACTATTCATTATTCAGGATGCTATACGCAAGGGACTATCAAATATCTTGGAAAGAAAAATAGTCAATAGCTGATTGCAAACACCACAGGTGAGGTTTCAAAGTTTGTGGTTGCGGCCGTGGGTTTTTATAGCCGTTGTGGGGACTTTCTAGAATCCTCCAGGGAAAACTGTCCTTACGTCATGGTGTTATCTCTGGGTGGCTTCTGTTCTGTGACGCAGGCTGGCTATGATGCTGGCTGGGCTCTTTAAACAGAGATCCTACGCCATGTTGTTCTTATGTGCTTGTGAGTTTCCTTACCTATTACAGCCTTCCACAATGGTCTGTTCATGTTGACGTCTGATGCCTAAGTCACAAGACATTTGACTGGAGTCATATTATTAAAATGCACTACAATTATATAAATAAATAATAATATGTGATACAATCACAAGGAACTGCCAGTCAACATCCAGCCAAGGCTATTGGCGTGGTGGCACTGTTTTTTAAGTCTGCTAAAGGGCTCTTGGTGGTCTGTAGAAATTATTTCTTGCCTTCTAGCAGGATTCTGGGATAACACCTTGCTGTTTATCTCTGTGGTATTTAACAAGGATGAATGTTCCCACATACTAAAGAAATTAACATACCTAGGGACTCTCCTGGGATTTATGCTATATTGTCTCCTTATAAAGCTACCATAAATATTTTATATAGTGGCTAATAATGAATAAAATTCTCTTTGAATGTTCATTTGTGCCACTTAATTGGCTCGTGATAATTGTTAGCTTCTGGTGCTTTTAAACAAACCTTCATGATGGAGATACCTTCTGTGTATAGCAAGTATCTTACAAAACCATCACAACTCTCAACATGGAAATGCATGACAAGGCAGCTGCCATGTAGGTACTTTATGAACCCAGGTTTTGTTGTTTTGTCATAAAACTCCTGACAGCTCAAGTGAGATGTTAGTAAGTCTCTTACAAAGTTTGATAAATAAACAACATAAGCAAACTTTAAGAAATTGCCATCCAATATCATCAACTCTACGAAAGCGAGGCCAGAACGTCCATGAAACCGACGAAAACAAAGCAAAAAGCAAAGAATGTTTGTCCTAAATTCATAAGCTCTTTCACTCATACTCTCATTCACTCACATTCTCATCTACATTCTCTCACACAATTATCCAGATTCACTCTCTTAAGCCCTCTGGATGTCTCACTACCTTCTCTGTGATTCCACTACAATTCCACTTTCATGCCCTGCTGCTTTCGCGTCTCACAGCTCCGCTTCCTTGTTTCACACCTTCTTGTTCCTCATCTTCTTGTTTTTCTCTCCAGTGATGTCTTCTCCACCTAGTTGGCAGAGCTTTTATTGATCAGAAGCACCACCATTTTGGCCAAAGTTTGCCAGGATAAAAAGGAAGAAAGAAGAGAGGAGAGAAAGACAAAGCAGAAGATGCGAGGCATAGTGAATGTTTCAGATCATCTAACCACTTAAACAAAGACAACTGAAGTAGACACACAATGCAGCTTTTAAATGATCATTTAATTTATTGAAGGTTAAAGAGTTAATCAAAATCTATATTACCCATGTGAAAAAGTAATTACCCCCTTAAACCTAATAACAGGTTGCGCCTCCCTTGGCAGCAACAACTTCAATCAAACATTTGTGATAACCGGCAATGAGTCTTTTACATGACTGTGAGTTTTGGCCACTTTTCTTGGCAGTTTTAATTCAGCCACATTAGAGTGTTTCTTAGCACAAGCTGCCTTTTTTAGATCATGCCACAGCATCTCAATTGGATTCAAGTCAGGACTTTGACTCAGCCTCTCCAAAACTTTTATTTTGTATCTTTTGTGTCATTCAGAGGTGGACTTGCTCATGTGCTTCGGATCATTGCATACCCCAGCTGCGCTTAAGCTGTAGGTCACAAACTTATGGCCGACATTCTCCTTCAGGATTTTTAAGTGGAGCGCAAAATTGATTGCCCCTTCAATTATTGCACGTCGCCCAGGTACTGAAGCAGCAAAGCAGTCCCAGATTATCACACTACCACCACCATTGTATAGGACAGTCGGTATGATGGTATTGTGGAATTCTCTGATCGCTTAATTCTAGATGTAATGAGACCTATGTCTTCCAAAAGGTTCCACTTTTGACTCATCAATCCACAGATTATTATCCCAAAACTCTTGGGGTCATCAAGATGTTTATTGGCAAATGTGAGAAAAAGCCTTTGTATTATTTTTGGGCAGCAGTGCTTTTTCCCTCGAACCTCTCCCATGGATGCCATTTTTACACAATCTCTTTCTTATTGTGGAATCGTGCATACTGAACTTAACTGAGGCAAATGAGGTCTGCAGTTCTTTACATGTTAGTCTGGGTTCTTTTGTGACCTCCTGGATGAGTTGATGATACACTCTAAGAGGACTTTTGGTAAGCCAGCCACTGTTTCTGGCTTTCTCCATTCGTAGATAATGGTTGCCGCTGTGGTACGCTGGAGTCCCAGAACCATAGAAAATGCTTTGTAACCCTTTCCAGGCTGATATATGTCAATTACTTTGTTTCTTATCTCTTATTTAGCATTTCTTTAGATCACAGCATCATGAGCTGTTTTAAGACATTTCAGCCTACTTCACTTTGCTCTACTTAATTGATTTAGATTCAACAGGGCTGGCAGTAATCATGCCTGGGAGTGTCTAGTAAAACAATTTGCTCTACTTAATTCACATAGACTCCAATCATAAGAATTAGAAAAAACAGTTCTGTTCCTGCAATTATAGAAATGTCTTACAACACAAATCTCCATAATGTGTTTCAGATTTCTTGGCACACTTAGCCAACATTGATTCGTAGCCACATAAAGGTTTCAGAATTATGTGGAATATGGTTTTAGTGTGTTACAGATTTCCTTTGTTTGTTTGGCACATTGACCTCCATCTTTAGGAGCACACAGTAGCAGAATGGATGTGTCATTACCCAGCGTATTAGTTAGCAGCTAGGTTACAATAACTGGGTCAAGCTATGTACCGGATTTAATTCAACACTTAACATTCTATATTCTTTTCTATAGCATTATCAGGAGCATGAACTTGTTCTCTGATCTGTCTCACATGAGCAGTAATGCAATGGATTACGCTGACTATATATATAATAAAACTATTGTGTAAAATCTTAAGGGGCAAGTGGATTACCTATGTTATCATAGGCAAGGTTTTTTTCCTATTGAGTAGCCTGGGATTTAGTTCACTTGTTGCATATTTTTTTATTGCAACAAAGCTGCCGTGAACTGTTAATATCCTAACACCCAATGGCCACATCAAGAACATTCTGTAAATTAACAATAATGATAAGTAAGCAAATGATGTGGTGACCACCTCTGCAGCTAGGCATTGCAAGGTATACCCCCAAGCAGAGGTATTGTATTTTTGGACACCTGAAATGTTGGTGGGTATGGGTACCTGGTACTATTAGACTTGTGCATTATGACTAGTACTAATTTCAATTTTCATTACTTTGTACAAATCTTTGTTTTTTCACTTTCGTTACTCTTCATACTCATGCTCTCTCAGACTCTTATTCACATTCTCTCAATCCCTCACTCACTCTCTCACATTCACGACCTCTTGCAAATCCCTGTCTCTTCCTTCAATCGGGATAGAGGGTGCGCCTTGAGGCTCTGCGATATTTTGCGGAAGTTCACCGAAGAGGATGCAAAAGAAGAAGCGGAGCTGCAGGGCAGGGAAACAGGGACACAGAAGTGGTCAGCGGAGAAGGAAGAGAGACATTTGGAGAGAGAGTGAATGAGAGCGTGAAAAAAACGTGAGTGACAGTGTGAGAGCATGAGAGAATGAGGGTCAGTGACAACAAATTTTATTTCCAAATATAAGAAGCCCTTCGAAATTTGTCCGAACTGAAAAGGCAGGAAACTGAATTCATTATCCAAAAATGAATGGACCAGAAACTAAACCAAACATTTCTCCAAATTGTTTTTGGTACATTTGCACAAGTCTACTAATTGCATAGATAAGAGCCAGTGAAGGGGCAACGTAACAGTAAAAGTGGTCACTACCGGTTATGCTTCCATGTTTCATCTTATTGAATGCTATGGAGTATCAGATCTTCCTTCTGGATAAAAGCTTGCAATGAAATTTTCATTAACACTGTAATACTGCTTAGCAGTTAAGGCATCTATGTTAAACTACAACAAACAAAAACTGTAAAGCATTTGAAATGGACATTGAAACAACAAAAAATAATGTTTACACAACCAGCATGCTGACAGTCCATGCAGATCCTCTGGTATCATGTTTAGACAATACTCAAAACTTGACAGAAATATTATTGATCCCAGGATCGAGAGGAGAAAAGGGAATGCTGTGCTTTTTGTCAGCAATATTTTCTTTATGAAATATGAATCATAAAATTGCTTGTTATTCTCTATAGCCTGGTGGAATGAAATTACAAGCAATGGCTGTGTGGTTACAGGAAATCTGTAGCTAGAACATATTCTGGTACATGGGGCATTAGTTTTGTAGTGCATTCAATTATTTTTAATATAAGATTAGTATATTACTTTTAGACTTTAGAAATGTTTCTAATTTAATTGGTTTTCTTCTCTAACTATATGACAAAACATGTTACATCCCTAAGTGTGATTACTGAACAGGAAACGACTGCCAGATAGAAAAGGAAGTGAACAATGCAAAAGAAAATGTCTTCCATCATCTTATTTCATAAATTCTCATTTACCAACATACTCTTGCTCAATGCAAAAGCTGTTGGCTACTTAATACAGACCTCATGTTTTTGAACCAAATATAGCAAATACACTGTCTGACAAATGAAAAGCACTTGGTTTAGGTAGCTTTACTAAATGAGTATAGTTATGCCAAAACGTATTATACAAACATGGCACAAATTAAAAGCTCAATGCTATTACCCTGGACCAATAGACATGGCCTTTCTGGAGTCATGCCATTCCGAGATTTCCCAACCACATGTCAAATCATTAATTCATCCTGGAATAGTGGGATCAAAGGTCAGGTCACAAAACTACTAAAAATAAAGTATTTGATAGATTCGATATTGTGTGATTGTGTACTACAACATGCATATCCCTTTGTAGGCTACCCACACATTGTTTTCTTCTGGCAGAGTGGCTTTGCAAAGATGTGGCCTAGCTACAAATTTTGATGGACTAGAGAAAGTGACCCAGAGACCCAGGGAACAGAGCTTCACATGGAGACTCAAATCCATAGAGTTTCCACGTATGTTTCAAATAAAGACACATGGTATGCCAAAAATACATTCTACCATTGGCACTGCATACAAGCTAAAGGGCCAGAAACCCCGATGCCGACTTTGTCCAACTAAAGAAAAAAATTCAAGCTGGTTATTAGGTCACACTTTATAGTCATCTTACTTCAACCTATGCATATTCTTCAGTGGGCTTACATATTGCAGTACACTATATTATCCCAGGTAAATATTCATTTATGACTAGAATAGTAGATATGTATATTTTTTAAAGGAATATTAGCATTTCAATACATTAACCACATTGTTATCTTTCTACATTTGTATGCAACCTAGCATATGTATGAAAAAGATTGATTGTCCCACTTTTTAGGAGTGTATGGTAACAATATTTTTATCTCAAAAAAGTATATACTTTATATGCTTTTTTGTAAGTTATGTAAATATACAGAAATTAAAAGGGTCTGATAAAAATGTTGACCTTCATTAACCTTCACAAACACCATAACATAATACGATATAAGTATATAAATCATCTGGATATGTATTCAAATGCAAAGTGTAGTCTACTAAAGTGACCTTTTTTATTTGCTGTGCCCGGACTCACACAGAGGGACCACATTACTATTTGCAAAGATCAGTTCCCAAACTGGACATTACCTAAGCTTTAGAAAATGCCTTTCTACCTCTTTGGTTTTATACCAAAGCTTCCATTCAAATCATACGAAAACTTTTTTATTTGCTTCATGAGACCAATTCCCATGTTCTACTGCCAAAAATAGGTAAATGATGAAGAATTACACAATAGTCAATGTTAAGAGGCTTTATTTTCAGGTGATTACATCATTTCTTTATTATGAATTCTATTCAGTAACCACTATTTATTCTTTTCTGCTACAAACTTAATCATAAAAACCTTGTTATTTCTCAGTAAAAAAAAAGGATTATAATTCCATGAGTGGGAATTTTTTACTGCCTCCATGACCATCATATAAATTATAATCTATACATAGATCTAGTTTCCTTATTAAATGAAGTGGACACTTGAAGAAAAAAAACAGTCTCACAGAATGGCAGATTTAAATGCCTTGGGAGAGAGAGAGGGGTTATAAAATGTTGTTTTTGAAATAGCAAAGACCAAAATAAACAGAAATGTTAACAACCTGGTTCAATCATCAGAATTCTTCTTAATTAACATAAGTATCAACACCTCTCCACAGGAGGTCCTCATTCCCACGCGCCTTCAACCCTTATGGAAAAACAAGTTCTCCTGAATTGCAATTTTTGGATGAGAAAACTTCTTGACATCATTAGGTATAAGAAAAATATATTACGTGGGTAGTACCTGGGCAAGATATTATTCCCTTACGTCCTAACTGGCAGCACAAGAGGGGTATTACTGCCCCCTGTGAACAATTAGGACAGGTGGAAAATTAATGATTTACACAATTAAATAAGCAATTAACCCCCTTTAACCTCCCTATAAAGGGAACTCCATCCTAACCACAGTGTGCTTTTTTTCTGTCCTTTGGACATATTGGGACAGGTGGTGGTCTCTGTGTGAGACCTTGTGTTAGCTTGCTAACCTTTATTTTACTTTTCTTCAGGTGCCCTCCTGTTTGGATTGTGTATCCTATTTGGATCTGCTGCCCTGCTGTGCTGCAGGACGGCCTCATTTCACCCAGTTTGTAATGGATCTCTACCCGACTGGTTTGGATGTCTCCTCCCAGCTGCTTATCTTCTGCTGATCTAGTCTGTGATCTTCTGGAGTTCCCCTGTACTCGTTTTAGCTGCTGAGGGGGAGGAATCCATTTCCTTTCCCTCAGCAGCAGTAGTAATCCATAGAAAGTTTGTTCTTACTTGGATTCTTGATTTTCTTTTGTGGCATCTGACGTCACTTCCGGGGGTGTGGCTTCCCGTTTTGGCTCTCTGCCAGTGTATATTAACCTGTTAGTGTCCTTTAGGCTGTCTCTTGGTGCAGCTATTAGTTAGCCTTCCTAGAGTCTCCTGTCTATCTTTGGCTTTGTTTGTTATCCTTCCATTGCATTTTCAATCTCAGGGTAGGTATAACTTAGAAGATTTTTATGTTTGATAAAACTCTTTATATTATTTAGCTCATCTCTTTTGCAGATGTCATCCCGTACTCCAGAGGATCCTGCTCCTGAGGGGCACAAGTCCACTGCCAAGCGCAGGCATTTTACCTGCCGCGGGTGTGATACACATCTAGAGGATGCTTACCCTTATAGTCGCTGCTCAAGTTGCAGAGATCCCCCTGAGGCAGAACCCAATATACGTGATATGATGATTTGGGTTAAAGATTTTGTTGGATCCTCTATCAAGAGATTTGAGGATACACTCCGGATAAAGAGACCTAGGGCCCAGTCCCCTCCTAGGGTGGTCCCTATGTCTGAAGACATATGTCACTGTAGATGAGCTTGACTCTTCTGAAGAAAAAGAACCTGCTTCATCGTTCTGGTTTCCCATTGAGTAAACCCAACAGTTACTAAAGTCCATCCGGTCAGGGGACCAGGATGTTGACCCTAAGGAAGCTCCAGAAACCACCTCTAGAGGGCTAAGGGCCTTCAAAGTGGATGAGTCTCTCATTAAGTTAATGGAGACTGAATGGAAATTCCCAGAAAAAGGTCCGGTTATCACCAAGTGGTTCAAATCTATGTATCCGCTTAATGTAGACCAGCAGCGCCCATGGGGTCCTTCCCCTAAAGTCGATATGGCTATCGCCAAGATGTCCAAGAGGACCGTGGTACCCGCGGATGATGGATCTTCTTTGAAGGATGCCATGGATAGGCGTGCAGAGTGTTCCTTGTGCCTCAGCTTCTGTGGCTATAGCCTCTAGTGAGGTTTCTCATTTTCTGCGCACCAGAATGTCTCAAATCCAGTCGGAGGGAGGGGCAGACAGTCCAGAGGATCCAGGTCCCAGGGACCTTCTAGATCCCAATGGCGTCAGGGGACTCAGAAGAGAGGAGCAGGTCGCTCCCACGGGTCCTATGAGAAGAGAAGGACTTTTGTCGCAGAGAGTCTCGCGCCAGAGAGTCTGGAGGTAACCCCTCCTCCAGTGCTAGACCATCCCGGTGGGAGGTCGTCTATCTTTTTTTTTCTGGAG
>VKOC01040365.1:0-12812 GCA_009364415.1 Spea multiplicata | reverse complement strand
GCCTTCTTTTGGATCAAAAGTAGGAATGTAAGGTAAAAGGATTGAACTTCATGGACTTTTTTAAACCAAAATTAAAAAAACAGCTAAAAGCAGGTAATTTAGTTGGTGTTTTACAATTTTTAGTATATATATATGAAGATAAAGTATTTAGTTGCTTTTTGTTTTGGGTCAACACTAAAAAAAATGAATCCTCAGAGGTCTATTCTACAGATGGATCACCTTTTCTATGTTGGCTGAATGAAATGTCTCAACTTTGACTACACTCGGCTAATATGGCTATATTTTTTTCTCTTACTACAAGATGGAAACTATATTAGGACTATTCTGGGCTAACTCATCAATAACTGAATAGATTCCATAATGGCTCATTATAGACAAATCATCACTGCAATATTTGCCCTCTTGTAGAACAAATGTAATTTTTACATTTTATGAAACAACACAAAATGCATAGAAGAACATCTCAGCGTAGCACAGTAAATGAAATGATTCAAAGCAAATAGCTATAGTTTAACACTAAAAAGTAATGCTCCAGCATAAATAGTTTTATTCAAACAGTATCTTTGACATTTTCTAAAAACAGGCATCAGTTTAGATAAGTGCATCACATCAATTGCTTGTCTAAACAGTTGAACTATTATTGGGATGAAATGTTCTTTCCAGTGTTCTGTTCGCTTTGGTTTGTTATTAGTTAGAATAATGTTCTTGTTCTGCAACCAGTTTGCGCTTCTTGTAAACCAATCTGATTTTTGGGATACATTATTTGTAAACTGTTAAATGTTAACAGAAGTTCTAATATTTTTAATATGGTTAAAATATTAGTTTTATAGACCACAACTTGGTGTATAGTTTATAAAGATATTTCTTTTTTCTCTATTTTTATTACTTTTTTTTTTTTTTATCAAATTTGTTGCTCGAAACCTAATATTAGATAAAAAAAGGAACCAGACCAAAGAAATAATACATAATTTTGATCCTGGTACCATTTGTTTATTAAAGAAATGTATACAACACCGTCTCTGTGTCTCTAGTTATGCCACTTTAATCAGCAATAACTGCAATCAAATGCATCCTGTAGTTATCAGTATCTCAAACGTTGTGGAGGAATTCACATAGAACTGTTTTAACTCAGTGGCATTTGTGAGTTTTTAAGCATGAGCGTTTATGTGTATATATAGTAAGGGCTGCCTTACATTATGTCCTGTTTTCAGTGTCAATAGTTGTGGCAAACCACAAGAAGCTGCTTTTTGGGAAGGAGGTAGTTAAACTTTTTTTACCCCCCTTCTTTACTAGGGGTGTTTTATGCACAAAAAAACCTGAGACTTGTTGCCTTAATCATGATTCTCCTTTTTCATGCACCCACACAAATTATCTATTGTCTTTTAGAGGACAGACAAAGCTTTTTTTATATACCATTTGAGATGTATAGCCTAAAAGTCAGTATGAATTACTACATTAAAATATTTTAAAATATATATATTAATATTTGACTCCCCAAACCAGTTCAGTGCATTTGGACACTTATCATGCAATCAGATGGTCACCATCCCCTGGCAAAGCTGTAACATTATTCACTCACTCATATACTCTCATGCTCTCTCACACTCTCACTCATGCCCTTTTAAGCTCACTTTCTCTCACACTATCTCACACTGTCTCATGCTATCTCCAACTAGAGGAGAAGCTCCTGGAGGGCTAGTTAACAGCACTGATATAGGGAAAAAGCAGATGAAGAAAGAAGAAAAAAGAACAAGAAGAGGCAAGAACAGAAGAAGACCTGTGGAAAAAGAAACGGGGGCACAAAAGTGGTCAACAGAGAAGTGAGACATTGAGAGAGAACATAAGAGAGAGTGTTAGAGAGTGTGGGTGAATGTTATAGAGTGAAAAAGCAACAAAACACAAATTAAAATTTAGAGCTCTCTGCTTGTTTCCGTTTGTTTTGTCGAGGGTCCATTCTCGATTTTTGGACACTTGAACAAATTGGCAAATTTTCGTTAAAATTTAAATTTGGATGAATCGGAGTGCAATTTTTTTCATCTGCAACCTAGAGCATAATAGGTTCAACATTAATTCTGCTTACCCTCTTCTTACTAAGTCATTCTCTGACAGTTTACTTTTTAAAAACATCCAGCCTCTGCAACAGTCACACAAACTTGTGCGTGCAAATTCAGCACATAATTTGGAAACAATAGATTTATTCATGTTCAATATCCCCCACACTATCTCAGTAGGCACCTTGTTCTGTTTTAAATACAAGTGCTTCTTGTGAAGTATATTGAAGAGCTATTCAATAAGTCAATCCACTTCATCAAGATATATGCAGTTTGACCTTCCTCACTGCAAGGTAGCACAATTTATACTGTAAGTGTTGTCTTTTAAAAAGCCATTCTTACCTCAGACAAAGAATGCACACAAAAAGAACAACATGATTATATATAATTCATTCATTCTAAACAATGATTGCATTGCAGAGGTTTGACCACGTCCCCCCTTTAAAAGCATTAAGCCTTTGACACTCAAAGAACTGGGTTTCTCCAAAACCCCTTCTGTCTTTTTTTTTTTCTTCTTAAATTCTGTGCATGTCTGGTTGTTCACCTTACACTTTGGAGAGACAACAGGATGCAGTATGTAAGTAGTCAAGTAGACTCTCAATTGATCTTTGCTTGACTGTCACTCACATATGGAAAAGAGGGAAAGGTAGAAACAGTCCCCCGGCCCACCAGGAAATCTCCGAGGTCCACCCCTTGTGCGTTTTGCCTGGGCAAGGTTTTCCAGAGTCTGCTAGCTGTGTCTGCAGGGAGATAGTAGGTGGGGAGTTTAGGCTGGTAGTCGCAGCAAAGTACAACCAGAGAGGGCACAATTGGAACTAGGCTTTTTCTATTAGTTTTCGTGTGGGGTATTTGATTTGTGCACTTGCAAATAAATCACACAGTTAACTCCCTTCAGTCCTTTGGGTAACTAAAAGACCAAAATATTTTCTGTTATTTTTACCATATGTTTGTTAAATTATATATCATTTTGTTCAGGAGGCGTAGGGCTTTCTGGTAAAATAATAGAAATACATATAACATGATAATTATGTATGTAAGTTCTTTTTTTGAACTATTACCACAATGCCTATTTCACTTGTACTACTGCTACACATTTTTTAATAAAACATGTATTTAGTGGTAATGTTTTATATTTTGTGAGCACCTCTTACAATGACATTGTATTCTCTGCTTTCTGCTGAACACAATGTCGACCCATTTTGAGCGCCATCTTTTATATTTATATGAGGAAACATTATATGACCATGGTTTTAGTAGCTGACAAGCATGTACCTGTGTAACATGATAACTTTTGTAAAAATAGCTGGGGTGGTAAAGATTAGCCACAACTGTCCCAGTCTACAATCATGTGATGTGCATTCCACGGGAGCTGCAGTATGAATCCATAATGATAGAAAAGCTAACCTTTGACACTCCAGTTGTTTACTCACTTTCCCACGGTGCTTAACATACCATGGTGTCATGGGAAATGTAGTCTCATGTAGGTGGAGTATTAATTTTCCCTAGGTGTAACACGTGATTGAAATAAACTACCTTGTATCAGCAGCATGCAAACTGTGTGTCGGGGACTCTGTGCCTCTTCAGTGGAGGAGACAAGCTAGAAGGAGATAAAGAGAGCAGACCAAACCACTCTTACAGCTAGGGGTGTACAGAATTAAATACAAGCATTTGTGACACTTTGCCGACTACCAGGTTTTTTTTTCAGCTCCCTGTGCCTAGTTAACCTACTCTAAACAGCCTCCTCCCTCTCCTGCTGCTGCTCCATTGGGCCTCTTTAAATTTCCAGGGTGCAAGTGCCCCCTCTTACACCCCCTCGGTGGTTTGTTCTATTCACGCAGATAAAGGTTAACAGTTGACTTTCCAGCTGTATGTAGATGCTATGTAAGTAAGTGACCTTATTGTTTATAATGTCAAGGGAAGGTACATCAGCACGTGGAAGACACAGTCACATCAAACAGCCAAGAGAATCATCCTCATGCCTCATTTCGAATGCCTCAGTTTGAACATGAATGGTTAATTCCAGAAGAAACTACCTCCCCTCTTTGTTTCGGGTCTTTCAGTAAGTTGCATAACATATGTTATGTCTACTTTGAAAACCCTTAAAAGCAACAGGTTTATTACTTACTTACTTACATGACTGGTTCTAGTGAATTTTGAGAACTCCAATCTAAAGTCTGATTTTCAAAGGTTTTTATGGTTGTATGATATTGGTGCATTATTTTATCTAAAACACATGAACAAAACATCAGTTAAGGTAAAGTCTTTGTATGTGCTTATCACTTTTATTTGCTGGCCCATGCATAAGCTTTTTGTAAATCCAGGTCCACATCTATAATGGCATATATGAGAAAAAAAAAAACAAAATTGTACAAATGTACAAAATTCTACATGCCCCAATGGTTAGCCATTTAGCCAAAGGTTGCCTGGTCTCTCCAGACTCCCCACTTGACCCCAGACACATGCGGACTCTGCATTTCAGTGCCAGACAAATGGCCCATGTGCTACTCACTTCAGGACAACTATTTTTAAAAACATACTTTATTAAAAATATAAAAATACTTAACTTTGGGGCCGTTATTCTGAGTTTGCATTTCCAAAATACACTGACCTTTGCTAAACAAAAAAAACAGATTAAAGGGGAACTATCATCTTTGTGATGCAACCAGAGTACAGACTTAAACGTTACAATTCCTGTACTGTATGTTATTACTACTTGTTTAATAGAAATTGGTCTTTAGTATGTTTTTCGCTCACAGAAAACCACATGAAAGGAGCTTTCATGCCATTTTTTACACTGTATAGACACACACTTTTCTGCTCCTTCACTTATACAAGAGGTCTATTTTACCAAGGTAATTGGATTTAAAAACACACTGTTTATTTGCAATATATATATATCAAAACATCGCCAAACCAGTGTTGTTATTGCTAAATAAAGGATAAAATAAGCTATTCCAGGTTAACTTAATTTTGATAGCACAACCAAAACCAATAAATCTGTGATTGGCCATCTTTGCTTAATTTGGCAACTCAGCAGATTTCTAAATTTAAATCCATTTTTTTTAGAGTGTTTCAAACAAGGGACTCTCTTTTTTTTTATCAGATAGTAAATTGTATATAGGTTCATTAGTTAGTAGAAAAAAGACGTGGGGTTTTTTTTTTGCATAATATGATTTAGACCATCAAACAAAACTGAGTAACTGTTTCATGTTAGCTATTTGCAGTTACTATTATGCTCAATATAGCAAAATAGCTTTTGTATTTCCAAACTTTAAAATAACATCTCTTACGTTCGAGTCATTTGTGAAATGTCAAGTGCTAACATTCATAATTGCAAAATGGAATAAAATGAAAACTTAAGCTTGCAATCATGCTGTTAAAAGTGCAACATGACATACGAGTATAGAGCTTGAAAAACTTTTCAGAAGATAGAAATGTGATCCGTGGTATACAGTGAGCACTTTATAACAGCTCTATAACACTAGGTGCCCACAAGAAAATTTAATAAAATGTGATTACTTTTCTTCAATAACACAAATGTAATGGACAATCATCTAAATGCATAATCTTGTAAAATTTTAACTTTTAGAAAAGTGCCAAGTTTTCTACCACCAGGGATTCCTTATAAGTGATCTTCTATTTATACGCAATAGAATTTAGAAAAAAAACATGAATGGCTCCATTAAACGCAGAGGGCTTCATGAGCCAATTCCTTACAGAACTGTTTATTGACTCACATGTCTGCCCTATTACCTAGCGTCCCACTTCTAAGAAGGATACTGTTTGTTGGACAGTCTGTTTTTTTAAAATACCTGGAAGCCAGCCTCTTATACCTGCAGTACTTGTGTAAACATTGAACCCTCAGATTTTCCATTGGCAATGTGTCTTCGCTTCCTGTAGTAGTTTATAAAAACTTATCTAACGGTATTAAGGTGCCCAGATGAACAGGATAGCGATTAGAAGTACGTAGGAATTATGAGTATACAGCAGATCAATATATCATTATTACATTATTATTATATTATATTATTCACGTAACAAAATATTTGTAGTGAGATAGAAACCCTGATAATAAGAAATGTATATGACTAACACACTCTATATATATATATATATATAATATATTATTACTATATTATATATACTGTGCAACGGTTTTAGGCAGGTGTGAAAAAATGATGCAAAGTAAGAATGCTTTCAAAATGACATGTTAATTTATTTGCATAATTTAACATAATACAAAGTGAGTGAATGGGGAAAAATCTAATTCCAATTGATATTTAGTGTAACCAACTTTTGCATTCAAAATACCATGTAGGTTGGATTTAGGCAGCCTCAGTTGCTTCTCTAAATCTTTATGTAATCCCAGACAGACTTGATGATGTTGAAATTAGGGCTCTGTAGGGGGCATAGCATAATGTCCAGGACGCCATGTTATTTTTATAGCTGATAGTTCTTAATTACTTTGGCTGTGTGTTTGGGGTCATTCTCACGCTGCAGAGTAAATTTGGGGACAATCAGATGCCTACCTGCTGGTATTGCATTATGTATAAGTATCTGCATGTAATGAGGGGATCTTTATCCTGACCAATTCCTTAAATGCAGAAATGCAGCCCCAAAACCTCCTCCACACTTTATTGTTGCCTGCAATAACTCATGCAAACAAACTGCCTTCTGCTATAGCTGACTATTTCAAATTTTGACTCATCAGTCCAAAGCACCTGCTGCCTTTTTTACATCCCAGTTCTTGTGTTTTCGTGAATAGGAGATTGACCTTGTTTTCACATCAGAGGTATGGCTTTTCGACTGGAAGTCTTCCATTGATGACCACTTCTGACCAGACTTCTCAAGACAGTAGACGGGTGTACCAGGATCCCATTGTTTTCTGCTAATGCTAACATTTTCTGATTGCAAAAGGAAGTAAGCATGATGTGTCTTTCATGGCCGACCACTACGATCCTCAACATTTCCTTGTGCTCCTTCAAAAGAGCTTGGACAGAACATCTGCAAACCCCTGTCTGCCTTGAAATTTCTGCGTAGAAGAGATATTGCTGATGCAGTATAGCTACCTTGTGCCTTGTTGCTGTGCTCAGTCTTGCCATGCTGTATGCGTTTTGACATTTAACTGTCTACAGCACCCTGACCTTGCTAGTAAGTATGGCTGTTCTGATTGTGTTTTAATCTACCTGTTAAATTGAAAATCATTAGCACCTGTTTGATGTAATTGTTAATAATACAATCATGCATCTAACTATATGCCTACAAAATCACGCAAAAAGTGTAATCAAATATTGATATGATTTAGGTGGTTTTTCTATTCACTCACTTTTCATTTGTTAAATGCTAAAAATAAAGTATTAACATGTCAGTTTTACTTAAGTAGTATCCGGTCATTTAAAAAATTACGTGTCGCTTTTGAAATTTGACAATCCATAGAAACACTAGTAACTATTTTAGTAAGTTGTCTAATAAACAGTTCCCTTTATACACTCTAACCTGGGTAATATCATTAAGTGTATTTTACAATTGTATCAAGATATAAAATAAAAATGTAAAATAATTGCTGACCAAATTAGATTTATAAATATGTAGTGTATCTCCATAATCACGTTACTGTAACATTTAATTTGAAAGTTATTATTCACACTACAGCTTCAGTATTTACATACAGTAATATGTAGATTCACGTCCTCAGTAAGAAATTACAATGTTTTCTTTTATTGCTAGATGTGTTTCAAGAAAGAAGAAATAGTTAATGCTTTATGTTTCTCAAGTGAACCTGAGCTAAGATGACCCACTGTTCTGAAACTAATTTTACAGCTTAACTCATATCAAGTATCGTGGTCCCTGTAAAAAAGAAAACTTTTTTGGAAATGGAATGCTCCCAACCAGTTGGAAAATCCTTCAAGTGTTTTGATTGGCAATGTTTCTGCCAGACAGTGGGAGTTATAAATAAACATTTCAGCAGAGCCTGGAAAAGCAAGCATCATTCCTGTACAGCCCAAGTCTGTCTATTTTTTTCCTTTAGTACTTGTTCTCTGGGGTTTAAACCATGTTGATTCCCCTACATTGCATTACATAAGCCCTTTAGCAGGACATTACAGAATGTATGTTCAAGAGTGTGATAAAAGGTGAATGGAGGCAAACAGTTGAACAATTACTTAAAAGAAAAAGACAGCACAAATTCTGTCATTTAATGGTTAACAGGACCATATGGACATGCTAATAGGTCCAGTAAGCAAGTGTCAAGATGACCCTTTGAATGTTATAGTACTTCCAGTGTTTCTTGCAGCATTGAGGACATCTACCAACAAATGTATGGAAGATCAAATGCTCAGTGTGAGCATTGATACACCTGTATTGCTTCAATACTGGCAGTGCCAGAAAGACTCAGTAAAGGAGTAGGGCTGTATCAGAGCCAGTCCAGACAATGGTTTTTTTGCTCTCATGCCTCTGCTGCTTGAATGCACACACTTCAATTAGGAATGCAGGATTATAAAACTCTCCTTACTGGCCACTGTGTCAAAAGAGGGAGAAGGTTTCCTCATCAGATAAAGTGTAATGTCATTGCAGGGAAGTCCAAGGCACAAAGTCTATATATAACATCACAAATAAAGCCGCTCAGGACTCCAGTAGTTCAGTGAGGTATATTTAATTCAGCAACATGGGCAATGTTTCGCCTTACAGTCTTTATGGCTCGATGTGTCAGTGACAGGGAAGTTCTAGCAACTAAGGTGGTATGCTTCTCTGAAGAAGTGGGTTTTGAGATGTTTCTTGAATGTTGGGAGGGTGAATGCTGAAGATTCGGTGGAAGTAGGTTCCAGAGATATGGGGCAGCCTGAGTGAAATCTTGTAGACGGGAAAAGGAAGAGGTGATAAGTGAGGAGGAAAGCCTTAGCCCATGGGATGAACGTAAGGATCGAGTAGGGGATTATTTGTTTATGATGGCAGAAATGTATGGGGGAGCAGTGTTATGGAGGGCCTTATATGTTAGTACCAGGATTTAAAATTTCATTCTAAAGGTAATAGGGAGCCAGTGGAGGATTTCACAGAGTGGGGAAGCAGAAGAGGATTCAAGGAATATAAGTCTAGCAGCAGCATTTACGACAGACTGCAGAGGAGAAAGTCAAGACAATGGAATGCCAACCAGAAGAGGATTACAGTAGTCAAGACGGGAAATGATAAGTGAATGAACCAGGGTTTTTGTAAATTCTTGGGTGAGGAATGGGCGGATGCGAGATATTTTTTTTAGGTGCAAGTGTCAGGATCTTGCGAGGGACTGAATGTGAGGGATGAAGGGGAGGTTTGAGTCAAGAATGATTCCAAGGCATTGGGCCTGGTTAGTAGAAGAGATAGTCATGATAGAGAATTCAGGTAGTGTGGTAGAGATGAAAGGAGGGAAGATAATGAGTTCAGTTTTAGAAAGATTAAGTTTCAGGTAGCATTGTGACATCCACAAAGAAATAGCAGACATGCAGTTGGTAATACAGGACATGAGAGACAGAGATAGATCAGGTGAAGACAGATTTGGGTATCATCTGCATATAGATGATACTGGAGGCCAAACGAGTTGATTAGTTTGCCAAGAGATGAAGTATAAAGAGAACAGCAGAGGGCCAAGGACTGAATCTTGGGGGTTGCCAACCTAAAGTGGAAGGGGTGATGATGTCTTGCCAGAGGGGCTGACAGAAGGTTAGACAAATATGGAGAGATCCAGGAGAGAGCTGTATCTCGAATGCCTTTAGAAGCAAGTGAGTCAAGACAAGTGGGATCTAAAGAATGATTTTTTAGAATGGGTGTGATTAGCACATGCTTGAAGGCTGTGTGATTAGCACATGCTTGAAGTGATGGACCAAAGGATGGACATAGACACTTTATGAGTTGTGATGGGATAGGGTCAAGGGGACAGATTGTTGGGTGAGATGAATAAAGAAGAGTGGTGATCTCTTCTTCAGTTGTAGGGGTAAAAGCAGTTAGTGTGGGATAAGTAGAGGGAGGGATGGTGGGTGGTGTAAGAGGGAGTTGCAAAGAAGAGAGGTATTGTCTAATAGTTTCAATCTTGTCTTTGAAGTGTGTAGCAAGATCTTGGGTAGTGAGAGAGGTTTGTGGTGTGGGTATGGAGGGACAGAGAAGGGAGTTGAAGGTAGAAAAAAATGTGTTGTCGGGTGGAAGAAAGAGATGATATGAGAGTACAGAAGTATAGCTGTTTGGAGAGAGAGAGAGGGTCTGCCCTGTTGTAGGTGCGAAGCATGAATTTGTAGTGAGTAAAGTCTTTGCTGGATTTTCCAAAGTAGCTTTCAGCCGTGCACTTCTGAAGAAAGCATGTGATTTTGGTATCCCATGATTGGCATTTTAATCGTCGGAGTTAACATACAGTAAAAGGAGCTATGCTGTCAAGAGATGAGGCAAGTGTATTGTTATAAAAAGAGGCTGCTGCCAGTGGCGGAACTACCGGGGTCACAGGGGTCGCGACTGCGACTGGGCCCTGGAGTTCTGCCAGTCAGGGGGGCCCAAGGGGTGCCGATCGGTTGCTGAAAAGACCGCTTGGCACCTCTTGGGCCCCCTTGACTTACAGAACTCCTGGACTCCTCTGCTCCCCGCCGCTGCCGCCGCCTGCCTCAGCGCTGCCCACACTGCAGTGTTGGGAGCGTGAGGCGTCTGTCTGGGGTGCTGGCGCTAATGTATTGGTTTGTTTTAGTCTGCCAATACTAGTTTGAATATCCTTTGAACATATGTATTTTAAGAAGCGCTGCATAAATTGTTGGCGCTATATAAATAAAATATAATTCTATTATTGTTAAATTTGGATTATACTGGATCTACGACTTTTCCAAATCCTTAATTTCACAGTTATTATACATAAACCAATATATATTGGTGTTTTTGGATTAAAATTAGAATAGATATGTATTAGAAACTCTACTTCTTTTGATTTGAATGATTAATACTTCCTATTAAATTGCTTCTCACATTTTGTGGTTTAGGTAGTCTTATAAATATAGACAAAGTAAGGCAGTAGGTTATACACATGCCAACGTTTTTACCCGGAAGAATACATTCAGATTTCTCAAGTTTTCAACTATGTGCTGGGAACCAAACCCAGTTTTACATACAGGGTTACAGTTACTTATATAGAAAAAAAAGAGAAAACCAACAATAGGCATATAAAGTGTAATTAGAAGTTTGTAATCTAATAGCAGGTACATTCTGCTTTTAGAAGTTGGGAGACATTCATTTTTAAGAATTTTAGGTTATTTCACACGTTAGGAGCTCTGAAAGAGAATGAAACCTAATATCGCCAAAACAATTAAACGTATAAAAAAACTCAGAAAGTAATAAATTCCTGTGATTTTACTTTTTAAGTAATGTAATATATGTCTAAAGTTGTTGATATAATTAGCTTGTGAAGGTTTTTTGACCTTGCTAAACTTCACTTTGGACTTTCTAAGGCCTAATTTTAAACTAGAGGAGCAAAATAATTTAAAAGAACAGGCTAGTTTCCTAAATTTCATTTAGAACTGGAGCCTTTAGTTATTTAAGTTAGACCTATGTCTATTGAAACAGGTTTCACTTCTGGCACATGCTCAGTAATACTCCCTATGATGTTACTGTAGCAGAACTAATTACATGTATGCTAGCAAAACATCAACATACCCTATGATGGCTGATGCTACTCCCATTAATTCTTTTGAAAACACAGATCCCAGCGACTAGAAGTTCTACTGGGCATGTCCAAGAAGCATATTGTTGTATGCTCATGGCCCAAGCAAAATGGACTCCAATTTGCACTTCACATGAAAATCCCGCACATAGCACAGGATGAACATTCAATGTAAGATGACAATTGGGAAACATCTAAACTTTGGAGCTTTGGTTTCACACACCTGGTGATATTCTGTTGAGCAGCTATTGATTGATACATCTGAATAATGATTTAAATGTTTAAGAATAACAATGATGAGCTTGAAAATGCTTCTTTAAAATATACAAAGAAACAGAGCCATAATCTTAGTTCTAGCACATTTTTGGCCAACACATAATTCACAGAAGAATGTTTGAATGGATAATGAAACAGTTAATAAAGCATCTGGCCCCCATGACATATGTCCATGGTTATGGATTGAGTTAAATCTGTAATTGTTAGCCTGCTGTTCTCAGTTTTTCTCTGTTGTCTGGAGCATAGCCACTTTGGAAATTATGTACCTGGTAAGATAATAGCCATAATAGGTAAGTATTGGGATTGCTACTAGAGTATTGCATAAAGTGCAAGAAATTATGGTCACCTTTCAGTAATCCATTTCTATTAATAAATACAAATTACAAAAACAGATTCCAATTACTTGATTTCTAGGAAATCTATTCCTTAAGTTTTGCTGTGTTTGTTGTTTTCTTAGTTTGAACGAAAGGTACAAGCCTTTGGGTGCTGGGGTTTCTGTGGACTGGAGTCCAATTAACCTATTCACAAATGCCTACTGTATGACATATTATGTGTCACATTACATAATAAAATAGCGGAAAATGCAAACAAAAAGCTTCAACATACCTTTCTCCAAGTAACACCCAATGCATGCCACAGAGCTGTTGCAGATCTTTTCATGCAAAGTAGCAACGTGGGGGTCCAGTAGGGCCTGGACCCCCACCCTATCACTGGCCACCATCGTAATGCCTGTAGGTGTCCCCCATATATAAAATAGTGCTCATCTACCCCTTTACCTGCTCCCCATATTACCTAACGTCTGCATTCAAGGGAGGGATGGGGGG
>VKOC01040353.1:0-10762 GCA_009364415.1 Spea multiplicata | reverse complement strand
TGGTGCCAACGTACTCTCTAACCTATGCAGTAGTAACAATGAAATTAAATCTTGTATGCTTTTCATATATGACAAAACTATCATCCTATTTCATTGGTGGAGAGGAAAGTTGCCATGCTCATCATTTGCACTGGGCACATGTTAGCCTCCAGTTTAGGGAAGCTACAATGTTTTTTCAATATTAAGACATTTTTGGCTATTGTGGTAGAACAATTAAGATATGTGCACTGGCACTGTGTACAGCAAATGGATGACAGAAACCTTAGCATATCATGCTGGAGGTCATTTCCTTCTCAGCACAGCCATCAAATGCCAAAAAAATAATCTAAACTAAATATTCTAAATTTTATCCATAATATTTTTTGCCCAGAAACACTTAGAGATTATTTCCCGTTGCTGCAGTATATAGTGTTATCATACGAACGCCATGCATTAGAGCCCTAAATTGTTATGACTTTTCACTAAACTGGCATTGGAACATGTTGTTAACATATAAACCATGTTGGCCTTGATAATATTCAGCAACTAAGTGCAAGCTCAGTAATATTAGCATTAGTATTAAAACAATGAATGATCATATATTGGCTCTTTATCTAAATATAATGCGTCAAAGTTAAATAATGGATGATTTTATAGAAAACAATTTATAATTAAACTGTCATGCGAAATAAAGGTAAAGTATGCAGGCCACTGTTACACATTTTATTTTTACATTTGAATAACTATCAAAAGATTTCCTTAATATTGGTTCTTTTCATTGATAAGGGGTATGAATGGGCATAAACTGAGTTAAACCTTCTGAGATACTCTTAAATCATTTTACCAGGTGTACTGAATATTGCCATACATTATAAATTTTAAGTTATCTCCAGAGTGAGTCATGATAACCAAAGGATGAAATCTGCTTTTACAAAATAATTACATGTGATTAAAAGTAAATACACAGCGTGAACAGTTATAGCAAAGCACATCTCATTGAGCATGATATTTATGGGTAATAGTAAATGAGCAGAAATATCAAATCAAGTATGTGCTTACGCTTTATATCATCATGTATGGCAGTGCGCATTTTATAAAGTGGTATATGAAATACAAATGAGAAATAAAATAATATACAAAGTAAGTTAAGAGACTGAATGTGTGAACAAAACTGTAAGCCTATTTACATTGTAACACATTACTAAAACAAAAACGGTTGTTATTTTCGGAATATTTGAAATCAATAAGTTCTTCCTCATTTATATAACAATAATACTCCTGAAGCATTAACAGTTTGGGATTTTATATATAATAATCAAAGTAAATATTGCAATCCCTAGTTGGAAAGATTTTAGAAAGAAAAGGAAACCTCAAGATGTATTTAATAGTAAAAATCCAAATTAAGCAATTCTTGAGATGTAAATAATGTAGTATTTAATATTTATGGCAATTGTTTTCGTGTCAGGTCCCCTATAATCAGAAAAAAACCTCACACTGTTATATCCTGTGTGTGATATTAAGGAGGCTGCAATGAAGAAGTATGTATGTTGTTTATTAACGTATGGATATATACCTACGCTATTAAGAAAAAGTTATTGGAGAATAAAGACAGCCACCAGATCAGTGAATTAAGAGTCTAGGCATGTAGACAGTCTTTGTTGGCTAGTTGCATGCTCAGTCTGAAGATATTTGCAGTAAATGGGAAACCATATATATAGGTTTAGAAACGCGTAAAGGATTCTCTGCTTGAAATCCATCCCAATTCATTTAACCGTGTCCAGAACCTTATCAGATATTGGTATAACAAGGTGTAACTGACAGGTTATGACTCTGTGGGAGGACATCAGAGCCACTTAACTAGCCTATTGTCACTTAGTGCAGATAATGTCCATGAATGCTTATTTAGGAAACTACTCCTCATTCAAAGCCCAGACAAAATCTGTAGGGGATAGGGTGTTGTTTCATTGGTTTGTAAAGGGATTTTTACTTTGCCTTTATTGTTTTGTTTGCTGATGCCATAAAAGATACTTGTGTGATTGTGTTGACTTGATTGTTGATGTATAACAGAGGACACACCTGAGTACTGCTTAGGATTATAGGCACAGAGAGGGTTTTAGATTACACATCGTTTCAATAATAAGGGTCATTCTAAAAAGCATCTCCATTCTTCCTTGAGCATGGTGACGGACTCTTTGATTTGGTGGGATTGATACAAAACACAACCAAGTCACTTTCCGTAAAGGTGCACACACGTGGATTTCATATAAAAAAAACACCTCTTTTATTAAATCGCAAGAGTATCTGTAGAATCCTGCGCACAGATACCGCTTCACACTGCATAGTCATTCAAGCAGACTAATTATTGCAGTGAAAGACACCAGTGAAATTATTAGAATGCGTTTCAAACGAAAGTGCAGAGCAGATGGAAATACCCAGCGCTGTGATTGATCGCCCAGTGTATTGACAGCTTTAGCTTACCTGCGATCTCCTGATAGGGGACATTGGCCAGGCTGAATCCCTTGGAGCTGTACGCCTTCCTGACTTCACTGCAGCTGCCAGCTTTCACATCAGCCCCGGCACAAAGTATCCCCGGCACAGTAATCCAAAACACCAGAGCTTCCATCCACAACATGCCGGCTGCACGCAAATAACCCAGACAGATCCCCGAATCCTCAACGATCCCAGCTTCCACGGCAATGGTCACAGAAACGAGATTCCCATCAAACACAATCACAAATGACAATCCAGCTCAGAACGGGCAGCCCTCGAGTTCGATGACTCCAAACCTGCAGCCAAATGAAACTTTTCACCGTTTACCAGTTAAAGCCCACATGCCCCGTCTGCCCCCGGAGATCGCGGCGGCGGCGGAGGGCAGATAGATGCTGCGGAGAGCACTGCCTGCAGGTCAAGGTGTGAAAGTGCTAGCGAGGAGGCAGAGCTGGAATAAACTCTGTTTTTTCTGTTAAATCCGGGGACAGTCTATTCCGCGTCGGTCTAGTGATGGCAGCCCGTCTCTCGTTACCGCGTACAGCACGGGGAACTTCTACTCGGTACCAGCTGCCTGGCCATCTAGAGAAACCGGAGAATGCAAAAACCCGGAGACCGGCGCCAAGGTGAAACGGGTAAAAAGGGAATGGAAAGAGCCGTCCCTTGTATCGCATCTGTGGAGAGACGAGCGCTCTCCTGAAACCTGGACTGGATTACCGTATGTCATGTGTGATAGCGGCCGCCAGCATGTCTAAACATCAGCTTCTCCTGAGCAAAAAGAAGTACGGTAATATAGAGAAAGTCATCAATAGAACAAACCATTGTAAGACAAAGGGGGAAATGACCACACTGTCACCTCTCTCCCCAAGAGATGCCATTCATTTAACTTTGCAAAAGCCCAGCTATTCTCTCGTCCCCTGTAGCAATACACTTATCTATTACTTTGTTATGAAAGATATATAGATTCCCTCTTGTAACTAATAATAATAATAATAATATTAATATGTCCTAATGTGTAGGATGCTGAGTGTAAGGTTAAATAAGTGTTAGGTCAGAAAGATCATGCTCCTGAGACTGCATTTTCTTCATATATGTTGTGATATATATATATATATATATATATAGTTCATTTCACGAAGGAAAAAATTGTCTTGAATTGGTACAAAGTTTTTTGGCAAAAAAAAAAAGCTATCTTAATACATTTCCGAGGTTTTCCCTTTAACCAGGATTTCTCAGAAATCTATAAAGCAGGACTGCGCTAAAATAATGTCATGCATGACGCATTTTGACGCAGTCCATGCCATACAAAAAAGACAACTTACCATAAAGCATGCTGGTATAATTCTGGGGGGAACGCGGGACAAGACGTTGCGACTGTGTGACTGGTACTGTCAACCTTGGTCTTTTTACATCACTCTCACAGTAAGTGTTGGCTCTCTTTTCCCTTTAAAGAGGAATTGTAAATCCTGACATTACTATATAAATTCTTAATAATAGTACATTCAACTGTACTTGTGTTTTTGTCACTGCCCTTACATTAATTTCTTCCCTTAATGCAGGCCCTGACCGGTCATGTGCCACACTGGGCAAATGCCTCTTTGCCCATCTAAATATCCTGCAGGAGATGCATTCGGCTGAATGCATCTCCCTGCGCATGATGTACTCACCTCCAGGCAGATCTGGCTCTGCTGAACGCTGCTTGCACGGGTGTGTTTAAATAAACCCCAGTGCGAATGTGTAATGTTTTGCCATTGATTTCAATGGGAGCATTTTCCTGCCACCGATTGGTTGCTGAGCAATACTCCAATTTAATGGCAACTCAATGGCAGTACTTTGCTAGCACTGATTGACAGCTTAAGAAGCCAATCCGTAGCAAGACATTTCAGATCATGGAGGAAGAAAGACGATTTTGAACCACGGGTGCAAATTCCGTGTCAGGTAAGTGTTTTTAATTTGTTTGGGGTTTTTTTCGTTTGGAAGCCCTGCACAATGCAAGCATGCTCAACTTACGTGTGTCATTACATGATAGATAACTTAGCTTGTCCAACTTTTCACTTGTTTACAAGCTTCAAGCATTTTCTTTGAAGATTTTGCCAAGCACCAACCCCCAAATCTGTTTTTTAATCGTGTTACCACTATTTTCAAAATCTTTGCTACATACTTCATTTATCAAATTAATAAAAGAGCAAAAAAAAAAGAGTTAAAAGTGACACAAAAAGGGCAATGTAAGTATGGAAATTAAGCATTGAACATGAAAATCTATAGTTTTGATTCAATTGCATTCATGTACTCTCATCTGTGATTAATTCAGATTAATTCCCACAAAACAACTCTAAAAAACATTAAGAAAACAAAATAATCAATTCTGTTCCTGTTTTATTTACCACTGTGCCTAAACCTGTAGGTTGGTGGGTTGTAGATATACAAAGAATCATGGTGTTAGAATAATTATATAGCAAAATTAATATTATGTTTTCACTTATTTCACACTGTTTGAGATATTTCTTAATTCTTGCTAATGCTATACTTTCCATGCAATTTATGGGAGTTATAGTATTTTTATAATGGGCAGTGAAGTTGTAGAAAAAAATACATTTATACCGCAGCATGAATGTTAAACTATGTGGGTTGGCATTTGTTTGTGAAAAAAAGTATTTTTAAAGACAGTAATTATTTAAATACACAGACCAGTCATGAATGAAGGCACCTTGTAGGATAGTCATTTCATCCATCCTCCCTAAGATGAATATCGACTTGGTGTGAGTGCACTAGATGGGCATCCAATGGCTTTAAATCATGATGGAAGGCATTTGTAATCCCACATGCGAAAAAGTGTTTCAAAGCTATTAAAATAAAACAGCATATAAAGTGTTTGCACAATGAACTTGGTCTGTCAAAAGAGCCAGGCTTATATCCTCTGAGAGTATCCTCTTCAACAACTGGTTACAGTAGCAAACCAGTTGTATCCTATGTATATTGGGTATCTATAGGGTCAAAAGGATATAGCTGTATCAGCCCAATAGAAAATTGAATGTTTAGTTGATGTTTTTAACTTTTATTGGGCCAAAATACATAGCTGTAAAGTTATGTAAGCTTTTGGGACCTCAGGGGTCTATTCTTTAGGTAGAAGAAGAGACCTCTGAGGTCCTGAAAGCTTATCTACCTTTACAACCTTTTCTACGTTAGTCCTTCAAAAAGGCACGTTAAAGCATATGGGCTTGTTATACAGATTAGGGAGCCTATGTTGCAGGAAGCAACTATAGTATCATGCCAATGTGCAATTTAGCAAAATCTAATTAAAAAATCTTTTAAATATAAAAATATTAAAATCTACTCTGAATATATTGTGTTTGAAACCATTTATGGGTGACAATGTAAGGCTACCCTTCACAGATTTTGCATTTCAGGTTGAAATGTCCTTGGCACACAATTTGAAAATCCAGAAATATTGATATCATTCAAAAGAGCTGATAAGAGAGGTAAATGCCAGGCACATATTTTTTCTTTTACTTTGTTCTACTAGGCTTGAAAGGTCCTCAGTGTTAAAAGGTAAAGAAGGTAATGATTATATAAATGTATTTGAGGGACTAGCCCTTAGACAGTTAAAAATCTGTGATTATAGATGATAAATAAATAAATATATAAATATATAAAAAGGTAAGGTCCAGAGAAAAGGGTCCTATTTCGGTCCTCAACATGTTTCGCCTAAATCCTCAACACGTTTTGCCTATATCTGAGGATTATCCAGATGTCCTGGGAAGTGCCGGTCTTACACCTCTACCTAAAGTGCATAAGCACATTGTTTATTGTTATTACTATTATTATTATTATTTATTTTATATAGCGCCATCAAATTCCGTAGCGCTGTACAATGGGTAATGTGCACAACATCTCCTGAGTGCAATCTTATTATTCCATAATACATTTGAGAGAAAATATTGCACAATTTTTGGTTTATTTCTGGCTTTGTCATTTTTTTTAGACTCCAAGTACTTGAGAAGAGCGAGAATATCACAGCACTATTGTAAGTGCAATAATTACCACACACATAGATTGATTGGTTGTTGCAGGCAATACTATTATTGTTATTTTTGTTTCTTCCCCTCTATCTGTATCTCATATGAGCGCCCCTAAGTGGAAGTGGTTTTGCAATTTATCAACATCTGGAGAATGTTGTTTTAAGTTGGCAGCCATGAGAAAAGAAAGGGGAAGTATTATCCAAATTGTTCACTTATCACATCACAATACTTTGCAAACCCTGGTACTCTCATCACTTACTTTTAAAAAGACCTTTGTAACAAGATAATGGAACTTCATAAAGATGGAAAAGGATATAAAAAGATATCCAAAGCCTTGAAAATGTCAGTCAGTACTTAAGAAGTACTTAAGAAGTGGAAAATTCCAGGATCTGTTGATACCAAGCTGAGGTCAGACAGGCCAAGAAGGATTTTAGCCACAACTGCCAAAAGTATTGTTCAGGAAACAAAGAAAAACCCACAGGTAACCTCAGGAGAAATACAGGCTGCTCTGGAAAAAGACAGTTTGGTTGTTTCAAGGAGCACAATATGACAATGCTTGAACAAAAATGAGCTGCATGATCATTTATGTGCCACACTGGGCAAAAAGAAGATTTTACTGGGCCATTGCCACAAATAAGCCTGGTTACAAAATGATCGATAACACCTTGATATGCCTCACAGCTTCTGGCATACTATAATTTGGAATGATAAGACCAAAAAGGAGCTTTATGGTCACAACCATGTTTGGAGAGGGGTCAACAAGGTAGTGAAAAGAATACCATCCCCACTGTGAAGCATGGTGGTGGCTCACTGATGTTTTGGGGTGTGTGCTCAGGGAATCTTGTGAAAATTGATGGCAAGTTGAATGCAGCATATCAGAAAATACTGGCAGACAATTTGCATTCTGCATTCAAGAAAGCTGTGCATGGGATGCTCTTGGATGACAATGACTCTAAGCACAAGGCCAGGTTGACCCTCCAGTGGTTACAGCACAAAAAAAGGTGAATGTTCTGGAGCGGCCATCACAGTCTTCTGACCTTAATATCATCGAGCCACTCTGGGGAGATCTCAAATGTGCAGTTCATGCAAGACTACCAAAGACTTTGCATGACCTGTTGGCATTTTCCCTTGATGAATGGGCAGCTATACCACCTGCAAGAATGTGGGGCCTCATAGACAACTATTACAAAAGACTGCACACTGTCATTGATTTTTAAGCATTTAATGCATTGCCTTAGCAGTGTTAGACACTATTTACAATGACTGATTTAAAAGCAGTACAAAGCAAGAGAGGAAGATAAAGAAGGGTGGTTGTTTGATTTGTGCTAGGGCTTTTATGTTTGGTTAGGGGCTGTGGCAATAGCAGTTTTGAACATACTTTTTGTTGTACAGAATTTGAAAGTGCATTTAATTCCCTTTTTTAAATATATTGGCAAAGTTTCGTTAAGTGTATACAATGCATGACTTTTGTACTGTACTCGTAGCATATTTATTATATACATGAATTTGAGGTGTTGTCCATTCCACATTGTATTTAAAAAAATAACACATTCTTAGGAGTTGTTTTTAGTATTATAAATTAAATGTACTTTTATTTATGCTTTGACAGGTTTGGAAAACATAAGCTGTTATCGTTCCAAAAATCATCCATAAAATAATTATAGCCAGCAGAAAGATATATTGTTAACAAGGAAGTCAGTCAAGGATTTTAACCACATTTGTCAGGATTTTCCCATGTAAACATTTATATCTTCCACCAAGCATGAATATTTATCATTAGACTTTTCAATCCCAGGAATAATTCTTGCCAAAAATAACATACATGGATAACATTCTATTCACAGCAGAGGATGTTTTGAATGAATTAATCCGTTTGTACAAGATGGATATAAATAATGCATAAAGTCTGTATTTTGTACACTTTTACTTAGAGATATATTTTACAAATTAAATTAAATACAAAAACTCTGAAAAGAAAAAGGCTTGAGACTTTAGATGACACATACATATGTATATATGAATGACAAAATTATGATAGATAGAAAATGTTATATAAAAAATCATTAAATTTAACAGAAACAACATTATGTCTTAGAACAAATAATACTTATTCCAGCTTCAATGTGAGATCTGTGTGTTTTTTACAAATTTTTTTATGTTCCCACTTTGCTAACCCAAGCCATTATGTTCAACTTCAAAGGACAGGCTGTTTCGTTAAATATTGAAAATCATTTTGTGGCTCCCCACAATATAGCTCCTATATTATGGCTGCCTCCAGCAAAGGTATACACCTCATTATCTTTATCTCTAACAGCTATACTATTGAGACAATTTGGCATTGGCCACACTGATCATCGAGCTACAATGCAATGTTTCTGGATTAGATATCCAATTAACATGTTATCTGTCCATGATGTATGTGTCAAACTTGTCAAAAACAATATATGTAAGCCTCTTTTTTGCAATATTCAAATCCACAGTATACAGTATGTAGTAATTTTATATTTTATTGTATAAAAATGAAAGATTTGCCACACTTAGAGAGGACTACTTGGATGAGTTGGTAGTGTCAGGATGATCTGTTAAGGTTGTTGTTGTTTGTTCAGTTGGCTTGATTAGCATGTTCGCTGAGGTTTTCCTCCGTCAGCAATATCCTGAAGCAAAGTAAAGGGATATCGCTATCCAGTACCCAAATAACCAGGCAAGACTAGTCTTTAGGTACAACAAGAGGAGAACTGATTTAATTTAGACACAGATGGCTGGATATATCCAGCAATACACACATTAACATAAAACAAGATACTGGGATACACACCACCCCCTTAATCTGCATCCCAGAGACAACAGGGGAAGTAAAGGGATTAACAATACCAAAGGATACACACGCCACTAAGATAAGGAATACACATTGTCTTGATTAGATTATATCCCAGACCTCGGTGTGCTGTATGTAATCGGTTAGGAAATAAGGAATAATAAAATACATTTTTATTAATAACACACAAAAGGATAACATTAACTGAGGGGGTAGGGTAACTCTAGGAACCATCACAGTCCCAAAATGCAGGAACCCCAAATCTGTTTCCGAGCTCCACAGTCTTTAGAGTCTCTTATGATTTACCAGGGCCCATAATCTGTAGTAAGGAGGCTAGCACTCAGTCCCCTCCAGGAGCCCATGGCACGGAGGCTTCCATGAAAAACGTGATCTAGGATGGAAAGAAACAACTGGCACATAGAAGTGTGTAAGGTGATATAAGAAAAGCCTGCTCATTGTCCTTAATAATGTTATGTTATTTTTGCTAGATAGAAAATCACCACATATAGTGAAAAGCAAAAATGATTAAACCAAGCAATGCTGTCAATGTTTTCAATGGTTTACTTGCTGAGCAGACAAATTTTCAATAGTTGCTGCACACGTGATATCCTTCAAGACTGCTTACGCTAGCCTATCACCTAATCACTAGTGCCCCAGAGAAGCTACCAGAGCAAAAAGGCTTTGCTGATTGAAATTATATTGGCATATGGAGGAATATTGAATTTATGAAATGTCTTATTTTAATGGCCTGGTGAATTCATTCTGTGTCTTCTCATTCATCTATATTACTGTCCACCTTTTTGGAAAAATGATTTAGTATGGTTTCAAATCCTAAAGGTTAATAATTACAAAGGAGTAATACAATTTTGTTTGCTGATCTAATGAATCAAGAATAGTTTACTCCATTTCTAAAATAGTCATAGATATGTTATGAAGTTTGCTTCATAGTTTATCTTTTCTTTTCTTATTTCTCCAATTACAAGGTTCTGTAACAAAACAAATAAGTATTCATCTGGATGACTTGTCACTGTTTATTCATTTTAATAATTTACTATTACTCAAGTAACAAAGACTTTGTGTTACAAATCTCTATATCTTTATGATAATAAATATGATAATTTACTCTCTGTTAAAAAAAAGTTTTGTGTAATCTTCTTATTCAGTCATGCTTGTCCTAAATCTAATATAGTAAACTTTAGCATACTCCATAATTACGGGTATTATTATCTTGTAGATGGGTTTCTTTCTTATTCAGTAATAGAAAAGTTTTACTCAATTTTGTTGGTTATATTAAAACTGAATGAATCATATTTTCACTTTATTTAGATAATTTCCTGCAATCATGAGCAGAGAAACACATGGCACAATAAAAATGCACCTACATTTATAACTTTCCCAAGATCTCTGATGGCATTAAAGCATTAAATGTTCCTGGATTTAATTTAAAAAATCAGGTCATCAT
>VKOC01040333.1:0-18450 GCA_009364415.1 Spea multiplicata | reverse complement strand
ACACACACACCAGGACAAGGTCTGCCACACCAAAACACACACCAGGACAGGCTCTGCAACACTAAAGCATAGAACATTTTTTTTTCTACACTGCTTTGTCATTGACTGCCCCTTTTGTATTTTTGCCCCTTGTGTACAGATGCCCCAGCCAGGCCCCCTTTAGTATTGATGTGCCCTCCCAATCTTGTGTATTGCCCCTCTTGTGCATTTATGCCCCCACACTCTTATATATTAATTTATATGATGCCCCAGCCAACCCCTCCCTTGTGTATTGATGCCTCCACCCTTTTTGTATTGGCTGTGATGCCCAACCTCCCTCTTGTCTATTGGTGCCCCACTGCCATGTTTATTACCCCCCGTTTGTATTACTTATTTTTGTCCCAAGAAAATTTCTCCCCTTCTCCTCTCCGTTGAATATGGGTCCACTTTCCTATAACCCCTAACAATTTTTTTGTTAATACTTATATTTTTGTGGGGTTTTTTTGCTGTTGTCCTCCAATATGATGATCCTCTCCCTGTCAGCAGTAACTCTTCTGTGAGCACTCCCTCTTGAACATCACGTCTTAAAAAGGGGCGGGATGAAGATCTGAGGTACTGCTGCCACTGGGCGGCATGGTGTGTGCACGCCGGCCGCTTTAACTCCATTAAGCGGCCGGCAGAGGCGACCTTAGCAGCATGACGGCTGCTTTGAACTTTGCGGTTGGACGGCCGCTTCAAGAGTTGGTCTGCCGGCCCATGGTTTCCCGGTGGGCCAGTCCGGCCCTGCAATATAATACATAAAAGTTGTGCGTCAAAACTGTAAGGTCTTTTATGCAAATCACCCATTGTCAGTAACATTTAATTTAAATTATATATAAAAATATAAAATATGGAAAAAAAAATTCTGACTTTATTTGAAAAAATCTTTTACTCATCTACAAAAGCTAATGAAAAACTGCTAAATAATTCATATTTGTCCTTAGTTTATATAAATACCCAATGTTTTTTATGCTTTTTTGCAGTTTTTCATTGGCAACCTCTTGGCCTATTTTTAAACTTATTAATTTTTTATTTTATTTTTTTTTCTTTTATTATATTATTATTATTATATTATTATTTTATTACCTATTTTACTTTTTCATTGAGAACACGATTTATAAAGGAAGTCTTGCATGATTGTGATTGGCATTAGGAGGGCTCATAACGGTTCCCTTGCAATGGTCCATTACATGCATAATTCCAGGCATAATCTTTTCAGGAAACGTTACCTGATGTCAGTGGACAGACACCAGCAGTAGCCGCAGTAGAAAGCAGCTTTTTGTGGTAACTTCACCAATATTTGTTGTCTCCTTCTGTGAAAAAGTTTACACATCCTTGTAGGTATACCAAGGTAAAGTTACTCTGGGTACTAAGTGTGGGTCATCATGAGTGAAATTTATGGCTCCCTTGCTGGATGCAGCCGGAATGCTGCAACGGAGTGTGTCCTGTTAGAACAGCCCACCAACCTGGAGCTTTCCGGTGTCGACCTGGAAAAGCAGAGCATCTTCTAGAGTTTCTGCGTGAAACCCTGAGTGTTCCTAGGTATGATGACGAGCGAAGTATGGATCATCTCTAATGAATATAAGTCTGGTTTGTGTCCATACACACTGTTTGCATAAATTGGCAGCATAGGTAAGCTACTAATCAGCTGATCTGAGTATTGAGAATACTCCTTGTGTTCTATATGTCTGTAAACAACTAGACTATGAAAATGCAATAAAATTTACTTCCAAAAGGGACAAGCCAAAATATAGCCTTAAGAGAGACAAACTGAGTCACAACATAGTTATTTCAGGTCTAGATAAAGCCTGGTACATTTTATTTTAGCTCTTATACTGCACTGAATGAAAACACTATATCATTTAAGGTACAAACATCTTCCTTCTGTTTGTATTGTGATAGCTCAAATAAAGGTTAAGTGCAGGCATCATAATTTTAGGTGTATGCGCCGGCTGCTTTAGAGAAACCTAACCATGGTTATAGAGTTTGAATCTGTTGTAGTGTTAATGCTTTCTCTCTTTTTGTTTCATTTGGAAGGCTGTCACCTGAACTTAAACATGTGCAATGTAGGGTTTTAATCACGAATTATACCAGGAACCTGATCTATGAATATTTCCTTTCACTCTTTCCTTGTTGAGTAAATAACAATTGAGACATACTGTATATTACAATTATTTATTGATATTTCCCGCACACATTAAAAAGTGAGATTTATTATCATGCAAAAGTTGTTCACATAGCTTAAACCAAATTAGACCCCCCCTTTTTGAGAAGTCATGGATAGAATAATTGAAATGTATAAAGGGATTTAACAAAGTAAACACGTGTAAGTGTGTGTGAGCATAAATGTGTGTGTGTGGGTGTGTATGAGCATGAACTTGTATGTGTAAGTCTGTGTGATTATGAATGTTTATAAGTGTTTGAGAATTAAAATGTACGTGTGAGCATTATTTGTGGGGGGCATGAATGTATATGTGTAAATGTGTGGGTGTGAGCATGTATGTGTATGTTTAAATGTGTGTGTGAAGTATGGGTGTGTGTGAGCATAAATGTGTATGTGTATGAGAATGAATGTGCATGTGTAAGGGTGTGTGTAATAATGTGTGTTAGGGTGAGTGTGTGTAAGTGTGAAACTGTGTATGTAAATGTGTACCAGTGCTTATGTAACCAGGGGAAGGCAATGGGCTGATGGGGCCACTTGGTTTTACATGCCCCCCATGTCAGAAGTTAGCAGGCCTTGCCTAGGACATGTCACCATCAGTTTGCAATATTAATCCGTTTTTTGTTTGTTTTTTTTTACTGTTACCATGGCAACTTTTTAACGTTCACAGGGCTACTTGACTGCATAACTTCTTACCTAATTTCCAACAGTGTTCTTGTGAAATGGCTTTCTAGGTCATATATACTTGAATGTGAAGATTTGTTTTCCATGCAAAAGTCACTGATTGCTGGAGTTACCCGCAGCTGCTTTGTAACACCTTCTTACATAAGAGCTGTTATCTGCCTCACTCCATGGACAAAATGTACCATACCAAATTCTTAAGCTAAGCGCATAAGCAAAATGCTTGACATCTCTATATTTGATTGGATATGTCATCCATTATGTTATTGCAGGTTTGGTACATAGATTAATCCGTTTACCAATTCACATCTTCAGGATGAATGTAATCAGGGATATGGTTTTACTTGATGGATCTATACATTTTTAACCTTAAAATGTATTTATTTACTATGTGTTCCATCACATGCAAATCTGAATGAGACATACCTGCCAAGATGACACACATGCCATATTTAGTCTCACATTTATATATGCCTATATATAAACTTCCAATTGTCTCTATTTAGGACGTATACTGTATATTCCTTCTTTGGACCAAACTATTCCCTTTTCTATCCCCAGAGTTCTCATAATTCATGTTGTGTTTTAATGGACTCACAAATGTAGTTGTTTAAAGACAAAAGTTTCATATTCTAGAAAGACTTCATTACATAAAATGGATGGCAATACAGGGAGAAACACGCTCTTTACAGGTTTTGTAATACTAGATGCTTTCTCTTGTAGACTTAATAAACCTTTAACTGGGAAATGAGAATGAATGTAGTATGTAGTATGTAGTACTGAATGTACTGAACGTGCTGAATGTGTGTGAGCTGATGTAAGCACTGGTCTGTCTCTTTTTGATTGACCTGTCCAACATCATATAAGTCTTTTTGATTGACCTGTCCAACATCATATAAGTCCTGCTGCAGCCAACAGACTGCGTGGTCTGCACTGGAGGACCACATCTGCTCCTGCAGGTCTGCTTAGTCTGTCGATTTTCTCTGGTCCCAGCTTGTAAACAACACTGAGGTTGTAATGTTGCAATGTAAGCATCATGCTCTGCAGTCGCTTGACTGCACATCAAATAGTTTTTTGAACACGGCAAAAGGGGATTTGTTGCCAGTCAGTGATATTGATGGAAAGGATGGCAGGCAAACACAATGGTGAATCTCTGTTAAGTAATCTGTATTAACACAGCCAATTATGAAAATATAATCACCTACTAACTCAATTCTGTGGGGACCAGCTAAAACTTCATGTTGCTTTTGTTGTCACATTGTTTGTTGTCACAGAGACTCCAGAAGTCAGTCTGAACTATCTCTTGCTACCCCATGGTTTACGGAATGTGGTCATGGAACTGATCATACGCAGTTTTATAACTGCTGTATAAAGAGGTCATATGTTGTGTACTTCCTTAGGAACCTTGAACTTTATCTGCCGTAGGTGCTCATATTTTGACCCAGAAACAGTGGTTTCAGATTGGCTTCAATAATCTCAAATTCAGGTTTATGCGTGTGCTTGTATATGCCACATTCTATTTTTAAAAATAGATTGACAAGGTGAGCTAGCCTCATATTTCCTTTCAGACTCAATGCTCAGAGCCTTCATAGTAGGGTCGATCGTTATCATTCAATTTCAAGCTTTTACATTTTCCAGCACCAATTAATTTTTTTGGAATAAATAGCGCTAGTGCTAAGCAGGTCTGCATCGCCTAGATCAGAACTTTTCTCCACTTGCAACTTGCTTTCTGAGTGATTTTGACTTAACATGCTTAATCCAGCCCATGATCTATACAGTTTTCCATATGCAGGACGTCGTTCTTTTTATTGACCTTCTTTGTTTTGCTTTTGCTTGACTGCAGAGTTTACACTGTCAACATGCTGATCCTGCTCTATTTTATTGAATTAATAACTTCATCTTTAAATCAACACTCTGGTGTCCCAAAAAGCCTCCTGAGCAATGAATGCTCACAATCTCACACCTGCCTCAGCTTGGCCCCAAAGACCGGCCCAGGGGAGACAGCCTATCGGGAAATCTCCCGGTATCCCAATCTGGCTCTGATACCCCCTCTGCTCGTGGCTTCCTCACCACTTGCCCTCCCTATAGATATGCTACTGTTCTAGGGGCTTCTTTGTGAATCGCACTGTTGGACAACTGCCCAGTGTGCCCATGCGTTGAAATGGCACTGGTGGATGGCATCATTTAATTCCCACCACTCTCCTCAGTGTTGCTGCTTGCATTTCAGAATACTTATTATTTTGCCCACCATCTAGAGAATATTCCTCAAATCCAAATGATGTTGAGATGTTTTTCTTGCTTCATATAATCAGTGTTATTTGCATGTGTAATCATGCAATGCAGAAATGAGGCTGTTCTCATCAAAAAAGTAAAAGCAGGTCAGGTCCAGATACTTCTAACACTGTCGTATGTCGTATAAGACAATACACTGCAAGAAGACAAAAACCATGGTGCAAATTGACTCAAAATGATTCAGACGATTTTTTTAAAGGCTTTTCCCATTTGGAAAGAAATTCGTTGTCACTCACCCTCACTCAGGCTCTCTCAACCTCTCATTCACTCTCTCACACACTATTTGCAGCAGAAACCAGATTTGCTCATGAGACAAAAGGTGAAACTTTCCAAACCGATATATCTTTTAAAACATAACATTGTTTGGTTTACAACAAATGCTAACTGCCGATTTACAGATTTTTCACCGTCATGTTTTACCACTAATGTGGTTTAAATACTCCTTAATCCCAATTGTAGACTTTTAAACAGACTTCCATTACATATCCATTGATGTTTTCATGGTTATCAGGCATGTGTCGAGGTAAAATGCTTCTTTGTTTAGTCTGCTGGGAACTGAACAAAAATACTTTACAAAGATTATAGTAAATTAAAGGCATTTAAAGCTACATTTGTTCACATAAATTTCAGCGCTGCAGGCACAGCTTTGGTTTCATATGAGAATACCATTACTTAAATGATATTAGGACTTCATTGTGTCTGATATGGCTAAATAAAACGCTTTACCTCACCAACTGACATAGATTTTAAAGAGATTTTAGAACCAACACTCATATATTATTAAACTTTTCTATATTAAGGATAATTTGTACCCAAAAATCTGGAGTATACTTGACATTTTTATCATAACACAAGTCACCTTTTATAGTAAATCCACATAATGTATACATTATTTTTAACAAGTACATGTAGGGATTTTTTATACCACTTTTCGATGTATAATCCAACATTTACAATGAATAATATATTTTTAAAAATTAGGAAAAAACATTGGGCCAGTTGAGGAGATCAAAGATTTCCGCTGTAACCGGCCCATTGAGCAGCAGGGTACTGGGGACCTGATTGCCCAAGAGGGCAATCTGCCACCTGTTAGGCAGCAGGAGGATTGCCGACAATGTTCCATCTAATTTTTCTTAGGTGGCACCTGCCACAATGGCAGGTGACTTGTGCGCAGAAAATTTCTTTTGTGCCAAAATTTTCCCAGAGCCAAAATTATGTACGCACAATATCCGCACCGCATAAAAATAATATATCTTTTTTTTAATTGGGAAAAACTGTTGTGCGCACAATTTTTGGACGTGTGCGCTCTCTAAAAATACTATGTGGGCGCGCACAAGCGCACAGCTTAGAGGGAACACTGATTGCCGACCCTTGGACCTGCCGGTCTAGGCCTAGTCAGTTTAGGGAAGAATGCATCATTGTAAGAAGACATTTTTTGCTACCATGAGAAACATTGAAATTAGAAAATGAGAAATCTACATTCATTTTCAGTAAAACAATAACCATTATCTGTTAGAGTTTACATAATGCCTAGGGCTAAACTGATATAAAGTATCCATTTTGATGATAAAACACCACTTTCCCAATTCTGTAATATGGGACATTAGCTTTAAAAAATGCATTTTGCCTAAAGTACTAAGAAGTCGTAAGCGCCTAATTCAATTATCCATATGTATACAGAGCTGTAAAAGCAGGCTCTATAGTGCCCCATCTGATGTAAAATGGTGTTTTCATTAGATTAATAAATGCATACTAAATTATTATATCCATTGGGTAACTGCGTTTTCACAACTGGTTGTCAGACCAGAATTAATGGGCTGATTGAGAACTACCAGGCATGTCAATCATGAAAAACTGAGTTTGTGCTATTACATTCCAGTAAATAGGCGCCCTAATCAACTGAAACCATTTAAAAGCCACAATGGCAGCTCTTTACTGAAAAGCAGTGGTCAGCATTTACAAATATCACAGGACTTTGTAGTCTTGATATGTGTGTTCTGCAGATATTGATGAGTTTCGGTTGTTTGGCCCTAGAATTTATTATATGATTCCATGGTGATTGTTTAACGGGTAAAGTCTGGCCATGTTAATTTGAAGAATTTTTTCCAGGAAAAAATGCTCTTGTTTAAGCAGGTCGTGTAATGAAATGGGGGAATAGACCTGTATGATACACAACAATTCACCACCTAAATTGTAGAGACTGAATTGCAACAACACGTGCTTAATAACCACATACAACATTCCCACTACTCTCTCTCCTAGACAGGGCTGAATTGTTACATTCAAGAGTTACCTCTGAAGAAGCCACAATGGTGAAATGCATTGGGTGCACAGCATCCAATATGTTCAATATTAATCTTGGTATGAAAATTATAATTATATGATTTTGTTTATATGTATATCTAAATGTATTACATTTTTATGATTTTAAATATTTTTGACCTTGTCCTCTTCCTTACTCTAGTGCCCACTCCACAATAATACCAAGTAATTAAATATATCAATCACTTTTCCAGATCCAAGATTTTCAATGGATCAAAAGATAGATTTGGAAATTGGGAATGTTGAAAGTTATATATATTGTCCATTGTATTTTCCTGGAATGTATATCTTACAGTAAGAATTTATATTCCAGGATAACATTTTTGTGACATAAATATTTAACAGGTCTAAACAAATTCCACAAGTGCACCTATGGTTTAGAGAAGCACACACTACAAAATCAAAGTGTATACAGGACAATCAACCATAAGTAAGAACATTATATAATATATCACTTACCTATATTAAGATGTTTAAATATGTTAAGGTTTAAAATGTCCTCAAATAAACTTTCATTACAGTTTTTAAATTGGAATATTTCAGATAATACCGCTATTCAGTTAATCCTGCTATGTATTTGGCTGTGTTGGGAATTTATTCAGGTTTCCATTTTAGTAGCAATTGTGGAATTAGTTTATTACTTGAAATAACCATAAGTTATTTGAAGTCTTTAAATTTCCTATTTCAGCAAGCAAGTCTGAATACTACTGAATTACTTCAAACATTCAGTTCCTAACAAACTCTATAAGGGACAGATGAGAGAAGAATAATCCCATATAATAGTGATTAAAATGCCACTTAACTTTCAAAATTACCTTGGCTTTATTGGAAGCCTGTTTTTTAGCTTATTGGATAGGATGTGCACCAACATCTTCAACGCAGCTATTGAAAATATGGCATATCTTATTGAAAGTTCAGATAGCATCTTAAAAATAACTTTGGCTTGAAAATAAGTAAACATGCAAACGTCTGAATTGTCTTGGGCTATTAATCTTGCAAGGCAGCATACATGGCAAAGGTAAGACCTCTTAATGCTAGCAGCCTGTAAATAAATGATGACAACAGTTAAATCTTTATTAATAATGAAATGGCCATTGCACCTTGAAGAAGCCCACAGATGGGTGAAACGCGGAGTACAAATACCTAAGACACGGAGGAGCTTTCCTCACACCTGCAACTCGCACATTCATATCCAAGTTGGGAAACGGAATATCAGGTCTTCTTCTTCCTTTACGCACCTACTACTGGGACATATTGAGTGCAGTCTGTGAGACTTTTTTCGGATTCTCAAATATTTTTAATGTAAGCCTTGTATTTTATTTTGTAATAAATTGTATTTATATAGATTTCATTATGAGATGTTCTTTGGTTTTCTAAATATATAAACCTTTTTTTGATCTATCATCTGGGAGTACTGCTTTTATCCCCTTGTGGGTCAATCTATCTGAAGGTCCTGCTTTTAACCCTTGGCCCACTGTTCCATGTGCATTTTGTGAGCAATATTGCTCCTGATCACATAAGTGAGCATTTGGCTCTCACATTATTGAGCGCTAAGTTTGTATATTGCAGTGAGCACTATTGTGTATTTTATCTTTCCTTCCATATATACTGCAATGCAAGAGGAATATCCCTCCATGGTTACTTGAAGATATATATACAATTGAAGTATTTTTATTTATTTTCACATATCTACATTGAGGACATTCCATTTCTATTTGGTTTTATTGGTTGATATACACTAGATGACCAAAAGTATGTGGACCTCACGCATATTAAAGGTTGTTGGACATCCCATTCCAGAACCATGGCCATTAATATTCTTGCAGTTTTGTCACAGGTGTTAGAAGATATGATTCTAAAGTTGAGAGAAGAGCAGTTTATTGATCTAGAACCTCAGAAAACTCTCTGAAGAAATCGCCTACAATATGGCATCCCAGGCTAATTACATCACATATGACTATTTCGCATGCATTGGGAAACCAAACTGTATTTTTATAAACTCTAATGAGATCAGTATTTAGTATTCCCTGCATTTCTGTTTACCTTCATTTTTAAACAGTGATTATGTTCCACAACGTGGTAGCAAGTTTTGTTCCTAAAAAGATTGCTGACTTTCTTCTAGGCAACCAGCATCATCTTAAGAAATCATCTACACTTCTAGAGCTGAAAAAGAAATACTCCCTAGGTAGCAGTTTTCCAGTTAAACCTGAAAGGTTTATTTTTACTATGGGAGTCCTTTACTGCCTGTTATGTTAACTCAGAAGAAGCTTGGTACTTCATACACAAGAATAGTTTACATTACTTTGTGGTAGGCAGAAGACTTGAGGCAAGATTGGTAGTAGAAGGAACCTCCCTAGTAGGAGCCTGAACAACACAATAAAATATTGTTAAAGAAAAAAAACCAATAATAAATGTAAGCAATGGCAGCCAGCAGCATGAGTCTTTGTATTTCACAATCCCTGTGTCTATACTCACAGGACCAACACAACTGACAAGCTGCAAAAAGTAATTGATGCGTTGTTTAGATGCTGCAACAACAACGTATTATCTTGTACACGAAATCTGTACAAACAGCTCTGCATCTTCCTGGGTAGTATTAATCCCCTCACTTTCATTACACCGAAGTCATCAGTATTCCACACAATGTTAATTAGCTGCTGTACAGGAATCCATATAAAAATGAGGCAGCACAATAGCATAATACTATAAAACCATTGATCGAACACATCCATCAGGACAGGATGGAACAGATCCTTTTTTTCTACAATCTATTATAAACATCAGTCTTTTATTAAAACATTTTTCGTGTATGTTTAACCGTATTACACTATTGTGCTGTCATTTTTCGTCTAGAAGCCTTGTACTTGGGGTCTGCTACAATTTAAATTTGGTAATTTGAAATTGGTGTTAATGGGGAAATATATCAAATATTATCGTCTAAAATATCATGGGTCCACAACTTTGTATGTAAAGGAAGCTACTTATTAAAGGAAGCTACTTATGTATCATAAAATAGGGCCCTCTGTTGCAAAACTGTGGGTAACTCACCCCACTGGGTGATCAGGCTACCAAGGCCGTCTCTGCTTAATGGGCTGGTTAAAGACAGACATTCATTGAACCTCTGCCTAATGCATTAAGAGGGTGCTGATTAGTTTCAATAGCTCACAAAAGATGGAAAATTGGAATTATTCACACCGTTGGGAAAGAGTTAGCATTGAGAGATACGCAGTATGAGTTAATTTTTGTCTAAAATTTGCCTGCTTCCTTTACATTTTCGCTTCCCCATAAACCATGGACAATTATGAGATTGTTGTATTACCAAGGGGGAATCATCTTAAATCTGTGGTTTTTCCATGAATTACTAGATTAAAATGCTGCATAACATATTGTATATATGATGAATGCTGATCTTATCATTGCAAAAATATCCAGTACAACTACTGGGAGATTAAATGTTACCTTAAAAAACTTGACATGTGAAGCCTATATTGTGACAAATCATTGGTTTGATCCAGATATCCGACCGAGAAAAAAAATCAACGTTTTTAACATTGTGTGGGTGTTTTAACTTTTATTGCATTAGAGCATTATCTTTTTTCCAAACAAAATACAATGTGTTTGGTTTCCCATAGAAACAAAAGATAGTTCTGTTGTTAGCTGATTAGAAAACATAATAATTACTGATTTCGAACAAGCTCCACAGGGAACTATTCGTGTAAAGATGTAAACCAAATCCTAAAATCGTGTTTCAGGATGCAGTGAGTGAATTCAGAAGAGATTGCCAACAAGGCAGATGCTTTAAAATAGCGTGTCACAAAACCACTTGGTGAACATGGTGACTTGTGGGCAATCCACAAATACTGCAGTCACTCAACTGTCCCTGCTTGGTGAATGACTGTAATAATACAGGTGATTAGTGCATTTACCATTATTTCCAAATTTAAACCCAGTTTGAAAATTAATTCAGCAAACAAACCCTTAAATGCTTACTTTTTAATATATCATCAAAAACCAACCAAAGCAAAATTAGGAGACAAAATATGAAAATTCCTAACAAAGAAAGTTCTGTTAATACACTTTAACACTGGCAATTGTCTGTCATTCTGAGCATTTTCTAGGTAACTTTTGAGTTGTGTCCCCCTATTTTTATCTTTTTTTTAATTCTCTTTTTACCAAACATATAATAATCAGCACAACAAACATAAAGGCCCCAACTGTAGTATAAACCAGTATTTAAAGACCACAGTTCAAAAAGTGATCCAGTGACCTACATGATTTTAAAATGTTTATAACTTTACCAATTTCTGGTTTTGGACGACATCTCCATTTGCCCTGTGAATAGGAATTTAGAGAGGCTCTGGGATAAAATACAGAATATCCTGAACATATCTAACAATCACAATTAAGCATCAGTCAAACTGCAAACAAGGTGCTTGGGGGGTTTACATGGAGAGGTTACTAGATGGCCAGTTGACAAGAAATCAGTTTCTGGACAGAAAGGTTTTACCTCCAACTCAAAAATATGAACTGTGTGGATGTGGGACTGCGAAAAACGTATGGTTCATTCCTGCAACATATTGATCTGCTGACTAAGATTCAAGAAGGGTAATTGTGCCTTCTAGATCTACCTCACACACTCCTTACATTTAAGTATAGAAATAATACAATATTGATAAAGCACTACAACACTGATGGTAATATCAAAGTGATAATGCTAAATTAGCAATATACAAAAATTATAATAACTTGAGACATACTGCTAGTTAGGTAGAAGAGGGCTCATCTCCTTTACAGACTACTGGATGGTGGGGTGAAGGAATGAGACATGTTTGTAGAATTAACTTAAAAAAAGAGTATTGCAATATAAAATACCTTTTCATTTGACTTACATTCCATTTTAAGGACAAGCTTTCGAGAGTATAAACCTCCCTTTGTCAACTCAAAATCAATATAGTGCTTGCATGCTTGGTTAAAGTGACCCAGACATCTTATCTTTTTTAAAAATATATATATATATTTTATTTTTATGCACAGACATGAAGAACCAAAGTCTATTACGAATTGAGTTAAATCGCCATAAACCGCATGCTGCACTTAACCATTTAGATATTATTCCTATTAGTTCTGCTGATTCAGAAATGAAATGCCTTTAGTCCGTTGATAATGGCTAATGGCGCTCATATCCTCTAGTGGCCACAGAGTCATTACAAATTTAATTGCCTACTTAATAACAAGGTTAGCGATTTTTTCAAGCTAAGCATTTTAAGGTACATTGGATTTTGTATCTGCAAGTGTAATATAAAAACATAAACTCTTAACAAGTGCTATTCAGTATGTCTTCATCACTCAAAGCAGGAAAATTCAGGCGAAATGAAAATATTACACACAAGATTGAGCTTTAAGCAAAAGCGTATGCACTGAAAATTTATAAACAATTCTTTTTCACTTTCACTTATGTCTTTTTATAAAATGTAACATTTAAAATGTCATCTTGCTACTGCATTACTGTAAAATTGTTGCATCACCCTGAGATACTTGCTGTAATAGCATTACAGAGGAATGGCATTGCTATTAGAGTATTAGAAGAGAATGGGTAGTCTGCTAAAACAATGCACGCATAGAACAGGGTGTGTGTTACAATCCCCTATTTATGCTGTCAGTATGTATGCCTTTGGTGTAGGCGGATGTGATGTGTGGGAGCCGGGAAACATAAATCTAAATAATTAAAAACTGGAACATTAAATACGAATGAGAGCAGGGCTGATAGATGGCTTCCAGTGCTGCATTCCATTATTGTTTTTCTCATGACATGACAGTACCCCTTTTAGCTTTGTAAAGTAACACATCTATACGTTCATGTAGTGTGGTAAAGGAAACATAGAAAATGTAACACAGGTGTAAGGAAAATAAATCCCCAATGTATAAAGACACGGAGGCTTCCATTATGCTCTTTATATCTCTTTCCTTTATTCCCTCAGGAGCAAAGAAAAAATGTTAACAAAACAAATGTATGTAAAACATCAGAAATGCACCAATCACAACACATCTATGCATCCAATGAGGGACCTCAAAATTGCTCAATTTTTGAGGAAAACGGGCTGGAATTCTAAGAAAGGTCTAGAATTCTCTCTTAGGAACTTCTAGGATAAAATCCTGGACATCCTGGGCCCGACCACTAAGGCTTTTGAGATGATAGAGGCCGCCCTATCCGATAATGCCCGGCCCACAGGTAAAATGTTTTCTCTTTGGCGATTCTTTCGTCAAAGACCTGGGCTCTTTCTTACACACCTTTACTGCCTTAGACAAAGTGCAATCTAACATGCGTAAGGTGTTTAGAGGCAAGTTGTTTGGAGGGGCCAGTAGACACAGGGGACGTCAGCCTGGCCGCAATTCCAGAGGGTCATACCCGGGTCCTCCAGGCCCCGGTTTATTCAGATCTCAATTCCAGGATCATAAGCCAACGTCCTCACCTTTCTTCCCCAACATTCACACCCATGGCAGAACAGAGCAACTAGAGAACCATACCAAGGCAGGCGCCCTTCTGGTAAGTACAAATCTAGCTCTTCTACCTCTGGATTTTCAGGTTGTGGGCAGACTCCAGTTTTGTTTCGATGCTTGGAGGTCTCTGCCGTCAGACCCTTGGGTCCTACATACGGTTTTGGGATACCATATAGATTTTGTACGAACTCCCATCCAATAGCAGATCCCCAAGGAGATAAGGTTTTCTGAGAAGGACAGGGCACTAGTTTCTGCGGAGGTTCAGGCTCTGTTCACAAAAAGGGCCATAAGTCCTATCCCCGAAGAAAGGACTTATGGCCAAAAAAAAACGGAGGTATCCGTCCAGTTATCAATCTTCGTCCTTTGAATGCGTTTATGACTTACCAACATTTCAAAATAGAGGGCAACCATTGTCTAAGAGAGCTTTTACAGGTGGGGGATTGGATGGTCAAGCTCATCGCTCCTACAAAATCTGGGTTTCCTAATCAACTGGAAGAAATCGGATCTTGCTCGAGCTCAGTCCATGAAATTCCTGAGATTCTTAATCGATTCGATTCACGGATCCATGCATCTCCCAGTTTCCAAAATGAAATCGATCAAGAAGGAGATCAGGAGAGTACTGAGATGACCTGCTATTTCCATCCGGAACATGGCACGGATAATAGGACAGTTATCGGCATCCATACAGGCCATCTTTCCGGGACCTCTGCATTATCGTGCCTTGCAACGTCTGAAGAATTGTTCCTTACTTACTTACTTACAAGGCCTGTCCTACGACGAGGTGATTCTGATCGATTGCGAAATAAAGGAGGAGCTCTCCTGGTGGCTGAACCACATAGATACTTGGAACGGGAGAGCAATTTTCGGCACTACCCCCGATATAGTGATAGAGTCCGACGCCAGCCTGGAGGGTTGGGGAGCAAGTTGCGGTCATGTCTCCACGGGGACAAGTGGTCGCTGAAGGAAAAAACAACTTCACATAAATTGCCTGGAACGTCTGGCAGGCTCCTTCGTCATTCAAAGATTCTTGAGGGATTCATTAAGCTGCTCTGTCCTCTTACGTCTGGACAATGTGTCGGTGAACAGATATATAAATCATCTGGGGGGCACAAAGCCACAAGAACTTTCAAGTATGGCAACAGAGTTTTGTGTGGCCCACAGCATAGCAGTTCAAGCGGAGCATATCCCGGGTATGAACAACTATGTCGCCAATTGGAATTCTCGTCATCTCAGGGATTCCGGCGATTGGCGCTTACTCCAATCAGTATTTCACTGTATCTCGGATCTTAGGAGTCCATTGGAAATAGATCTGTTCGCGTCATGGCTAAAAACCCAACTTCCCCGATTTTTCAGTTGGAGACCAGACCCGGAAGCCCTGGCATCCGACGCGTTCCTACAGGATTGGTCTTTCCAGAGGGGCAACGCTTTCCCTCTATTTTGCCTTCTAGCACAAACCTTACTATATCTCCGCAGATGCAGCACCGTGCTGGTCCTCATTGCTTTGCTATGGGTCACCCAACCATGGTTTTCTGACCCTGTTAGAATGATAGTGGATGTTCCTCGATTACTCCCTTACAGCCTAGAGTTGGTGGTGGATTTAGAGGGGTGCCCTCATCTGCTACTTCATCAGGGTTTACTGCCCTTGCTAGCTTGGAAGGTTTCAGGGGACCCTGGTGTGCAGGGTGTTTCAAGATTGACTCAGAATCTCTTGGCAGGAGCTGGGGCACCAGGAACTAGACAAGTCTACCGTCATGCCTGGGATATGTGGGAACGTTGGTGCATGGAACGACGTGTGGATCCCGTATCGGCTGCTGTAGCAATGGTATGTTTTTAACCGAATTATTTGAAGGTGGTTTGGCATACCGCACAATTAACGTGTACAGGTCTGCTATTTCTGCTGGGCATGTTGGCACTGCTGGTGTGCCAAGCAGACGGTTATATTGTCTCGCCCTCTTTGGCCTCGATACTCGGGCTTATGGGATGTTAACATTGTCCTTCAATTTTTGGTTGCATGGCCTGATAATGCCCTTTTGTCTGTTCTGCAGTTATCTGCCAAGTTGGTCATGCTGTTTTGCCTTATATCATGTACGCGTGTGTCTGATGTTCGGGCATTGGATATCTCATCTAGGTCCTTTACTCCGGAAGGTGTGCAGTTTGACATTTCCAGACGTACTAAAATGTCTATTACTTTGGTGTTTTACCCTTCTTTTCGACACCAGCTTCAATTATGTCCGGAGGCATGTCTCAAAGCATACGAGGCACGGACAACTCCAGAGATCAGAGATGTCTCACGTCTTGATCTGTTCTTGTCTTTTCACAGCCCTCATTCACCAGTGACAACTGCAACTTTGTCTCGTTGGGTCTAGTGGTTGTTGGGGTCTGGGGTATTGACACTTCTATTATTGGTCCCCATTCTACTAGAGGGGCCATGGCGTCTAAAGTTACATCTCTGGGATGTAGGTTGGAGGATCTCCTTACGGCAGCAGATTGGTCCAGGGAGTCTACGTTTAGAGAATTTTATTTCAAACCTTTGACACATTTTTCTTCTACTGCCATTGATAGGCTTTAAACTAGCATAATGGGAGGTGATGGGAGGCGATGGAAGGACGATACAGTTGTTAGGAGAGCCGCAAGTAGCAGCCTGGAAGAGCTGCTGAACAGTCGCCCGACCTCTCAGTTATGTTATTGTAGTATTTGTTATGTTTGTTTATATATTTATTTGCCATGGCTTTTATTAAAGTTGCTCTCTTTTTTTTAGAGGGTGAACTTGGGGCAATTACTATTTATGGTGGCCTGCTGGCTTATAGGGCGGTTGGCCTGGGTCATTCGATTTGGTATTCTGTGGCTTGGGCCAAGAGTTTGTTTATTGTTCGGAAAATATTATTAATGGTGTAATTTGGTGTAAACTAAATAAAAAAACATGGCCTTTTCCATCCAAATTTGTTTCAGGTGTTTTATTTATATTTGCTATTGAGGTTTAAGGTTTTAAATAGATACACCACATCAATTTTTTTTAGTGTTTATCATAGAGGTTCTAAACCTGGGATATCCATACTCCTTGGGGGATCTCTAAATAATTCATAAGAAGCTGAAGATAAATTCCTATGACCTTAAATCTACCTACTGATAGACCGTTCCTCCTGCATCCTGTCAAGGTGACTTAACAAAAAAATCAGCTGCCACCATGCAGGGGCTGATCTACATCAGAACATGGGTTGTTCCTATATTTGGTACCCCCCCCCACACACAAACAGTGACAAAGCATAACTCTCATCACTATATACTGAGCCAGATAGGAGGTGCCATCAATCAATGGGCTCTGCAGTGTCTCACACTCAAACAATGGGAAAAATAAGGGGGACCTCAATATGTAGGACATTAAAAATGGCATGGCTGTTCCTTTAACATTAAGACCATTTTGCAAAACTTGCTGGGAAAGTATGCTGGGTCCAGCCCTGAATAATGCATAGGTATATAAGTAAAACATAGACAAATCTTATTTTCACCTCAACTTACTGTTTAATGAATAAAGCCCTACCCACTGGTTGCTTAAACATGTGTTGAAGTCCCAGTTTATTTAATTAGCACACGAAGAATTTTAAAATTACATTGCCATTGTTTACCTATATATTATTAAATTAAATAAGGAAGCTAATTTGCAAACATTACAAGACCTCTAACTTTAATTAAAGTTGATTAAATATTTTACTCTTCCTACTGCCTCTTTGTCACTTCTGTTTTAAAATATGGAAATCAGACAGTATTTCAAGCCCATTCCATTATGGAGCGACATTCATCAGTGATTTACAATTGATTCATATAAACATAAATAATCTGCTTTGTCAAAGGCAAGGAACCAGTTTATCAAACCTAAAAGGTTGCATTAATAACCATCTAACAAAATTATGGCAGCTCAAAGTGATAGTTGTTTAAGTGTCTAGGTTACTCCCCAGATATTTAAGTGTATGTGGAACACATAAATGGCAAGTAGCTTAATTGCTTTGATGGCTTATGGCCTAGAACTGGTAATATATCCCGATTTTATAAGAGATGGGATTTTGCCTGAATCCAACCCCAGGGCCTGCCCGACAATGGAGCAGGGTGGGGCAACTGCTCCAGGCGGCACTTTTGAAGGGACGGCACTTTGCCGCCCCAAGCCCTTTTTTTTTTAAGCGAAAGAGAGAGAGAGAGGGGGGTGCCGAGTGGTTTTCACTTACCAAGTTGTCAGTACCCGCTAGTCGCCCGTCTCTCTCCTCAGCAAGCCCTGTAGCTTGGTCTCAGTGCCGGCTTGTAATGCTGACCGCCGGAAGATGACGTAATTTCCGGCACTCAGCATGAAGCAGCTTGCACCGTGGCAGAGCAGGGAGACTCTTGGCGCAGGACTGCTAGAAGGTAAGTGAAGTGAAGGGGGGGTAGGGTAGATAATAGGGAGGGAGGAGGGTAGATAATGAGAAGGTAGGGAGAGGAAGGGTAGATAA
>VKOC01040325.1:0-12279 GCA_009364415.1 Spea multiplicata | reverse complement strand
TATATACCAGTACTGCACACAACACCGCTGGGCGACCCCGCTCCACACGCACCTGGATATACCCATCCGCACGCTAAGTGAGCATAAACACGCGTGGCCTCTCTTATCCAGCACGCTCAGGTCATTCAGTGGCCGTGGGCCTTAAAGCGCTACGGCCGCCTCGCCACCCCCAGTCTGGCCCTGGCCTGGATTATGTATTTCGTAATTGGGCAGAGGCAGTCTAAGCCTAGGGCATCAGAGGGCTAGATGTAATGTAGGGAAGCTTTACTTTACTATGAGGGTGGTAGATAAGTGGAGCAGCCTCCCAGCAGAGGTGGTAGAGGCTAATACAGTGAGGGGATTTAAACATGCATGGGATAGACATACGGCTCCTGAATTTAAGACGAGACCGACGACTGATTAAGGCCTTCACAGCAGGAGAAACGGGGAAAGAAGTCAGTAAATCTAGAAAATGTTCTAAAACGTAGTATTTTTTCTTGGAATTTCATCACATGTAGCCGTGAAATCTGCGCGTAGGAACATGTAATGCTGCCGTGTCACAGTATGTATGTGCGTGCGCAGGGCGGGCGGGGGAGGGGGCTCAGACTGTAAAGAATGTTTTTGCTTTTTTAACCCTTAGTTGATTCTGCTTTATACCCCTAAGTACTGATTCAGAGAACGGCCTCTGCCTCGTTTCACCCCCTCGTCTCAACTACCTTCTTAAATTTCTCTCTTAGAGTGTAAGCTCATGAGCCGAGCCCTCAGGAGCCCATCATTCTCGTCAGGAGCTGTGTAAGATCGCAAGACTAGATTGCAAGCTCACGCGCATGATCCTTCACTCCTGACGCATTTGTTTTGTACAGCGCCGCGGAATATGTTTGCGCTTCATGAAAAAGAAGAAGAAGAACCTTGGTTGGAACTCCCCCTCCCCCACTCACCACCACCACCACTACCACTACTACCACTGCCTACCTTTTAACAGATGGCTTACATTACAGGGGGGGGATCAGCTGGGAGGGAGTGTCGGGGGTGTGACACCCATGTGACTTGTAAACCACCAATAGGATCACAGAGGCGCGTCTGGCAGCTGCTGCTAAGTGCATCTGCAGTAGCGGAGGAGAATAGTGACGCGGAATCGGAGGCGTGTTGGTGTAAGGGTTAATTGTTACCGAAGGGGTTAATAGAAAGGCATGTTGTTGTTTTTTTCAGCTAGTTTTCCCGAAAAACAGAAACTTTGTCTTAAAATGATCTGAGGAAATAACAAACCCCACCTACACCTTCTGTATCTGGGGCAAGGACACCTAAATGAACGTTAGTGAGCGCACTTTGGTGTATTAACCCCTTGATGACATGTACGGGCTCGAAATGCATTGCTTTCAATGGGTTTAGGGGCCGCCCCTTGTCCTTAAGGGGTTAATAAGAACGCTTTGCCAAAGAGCTTCCCCCTGCAAGACTTACGGCGGGGCCCCGAAGCAACTCCTTCACCCCCCCCCCCCAACATAGTAACACACACTGACATACTTACACACACATTAACAGGAAATGACTTTCATGCGCACGCACGCACATTACACACACTCCCTTGCCTACCTATGTTGGCTCAGGAGAGGCAGTCCACTGTCTGATGTCATCAGACGCTGCCTGCATCTGACCACCAGTAAATGACCTCATAGCCCAGCGTTCCCACAGCGTGCTGGGACCGAGGTAGCGCGGCCCACTGGCCAGATCAGTATGACTGGTAGCCAGGTACCTTTGCATAAGGAAAGGAGTCAGCTATCTGTCACCTTTAAATGTCTCCGATCTATCAACATGTCACGGCTTTCTATTCCAGAATGTTCTGGAATCACCGGAAGCTTTAATGCATGAGATAGATGAATGGGCCCTTTAAATGAATGGAGCCCCCCTGGGAAGTCCATGGAGGCCCCGGCAGCTCCTCGACAGTCCCAGGCCCTTCATGTTCCCCAATTCAAATTCCCGCTGGTCTCCCTTTTCACCCCCAACCTATTCAGAAGCCCCTGGCTGCTCCTTGATCGCATTGAATGAACCCTCGTCCCTCACCTTCAAAGACCCGTTGGATGGAGATAACAACGACGTGCAACGATTGCCATTGTCTTGTTTTCCTTCAAAAACAGTGTTTTTCCCCCCAAAAAAGGGTATGTGTTACCTGCATCCTGAGTGGTGTGTTGTGTCCTGACTGGTGGTACGACCAGGAGACATTTTTTGGAGACTTTACGCCATGATCTGGATGGGCTGCACCACCGGGAAGGTGGCCATGGTGGCCAGGTGGACCCTTCTTCCCGTTACAATGCAATTTGGTGTCCAAAGAGTATGCCTTCCAGGGGTCTGTGGTTTTTCATTTAGAATTTATTAATTTAAGAATTTGTTGCCAGGTGAGTGCACGTTGGTAGTACTTCGCATGAGTATGCCCTTTAGACCGATCATACCTGGGAACCTCAGGGTGTTGGAAGCCCTCGCTCCTCGGGGGAGTGTCTCAGAGGAGGGGCAAGCCCCAAACACCCCCTTAAAATTGTATAGGGTTGGAGAACAGGGCCGGGAGTGACCCTGAGACCTGGAGAAGCGGATGAATGAAGGAAATCTCTCCCCGAGTATGTCTGGAGTTCAGCAGCTCATATAAACCTCTTACGGGAAGAAGTACTTACAGTTCTAAAGTCAGGGTAACAGACATATATGTGCTGCGTGTGTCCACCCGACGTGCCGTACTAGCCTTATTATTGAGAATGTGATGGTTGATGAGGCCACCTCGGCGTGGTGTTGGACCAGGGAAAGTTACCCACAAATATCACATATCTACGTTACTGTATACAGCGCGGGGGGGGTTATACTGTATACAGCGCTGGAAAAGCGTTCCCATTGAAATCAATTGGGGTCCTTCCTGTGGCTCGTTAGACCCTCACTGTACTCTCGTTAGGTCCGATGACCTGTAGGACAGGGATAAAAGTAACTGCTTTGGGGGGGTTCTTCATACCAACACGGACATTTAAGGGGACCCCTCAGCTGCCATATTTAAAGTGCACGTGATGGAGCGTCCCCTAGCCAGATACTTTCGGAGCATTTTGAAGATCGTCAACATCTGGAGACCTTCATCGGAATTGCCAGATGTGGAATCCACCTTCTTTTGTAAAGATGCGGGTTTTTGCGAGTTGTTTTGCAATATCCACAAGACCATGCGCTGGGGGGGGGTCCATTACAGAATGTTCGAGGCGGGAGGAAGACCCTGATCTGCCACCATCTCTGATACCAAAGAGAGACGGATCTTGGAACACCAAGGGTCGGAGCCAGTCTGTGGTCAATATTTGAATTATTACAATTAAAGAACAGGGGCATTTAGGGATAGATCTACTTAACTGTAGAATAGGTAATGCAGGCCCTGACTGCCTTTCACCTCCTGGTTAGTAGTACGTGCGCGCCTGCAGACCTCTCCTTGGGCAGGAGTCAATGTTGGAGATAAATCTAATCTGTCTCGTAACTGAATAATATCCTCCTGAAGATTGCAATGGAAAAAAAAACGAGTAAAGAATCGAGATTTATTTATCTCAGGTAAAGGATCACTCTATACTCTGCCTGGGATCTACCTTATTTGCATATTGAAGTCCATTTCGCAAGCACTCCAATGCTTTTTACTGCATGCAGATCGATGCAATCGTTCTTGAGTTATTGGCGTTAGAAAACGAGACTTCTGGCTCGGTTTTTCTCCTCCTCTGCTACCTCTACTGAAAGCAGGAAGCATACCTAAGTACACTTCCTGTGCATATGTACAGGAAGTCCATTGGAGTTGAGCTCCCAGTAAAATCGATTAGGCAGACTAGTGAGTAGGCCCCGAGTGCACCGCTACATCTCCCCGGAGGTAACTTGCCATCAACAGGAACTACAGAATGACAGCTAGAGAGCCCGTACAGGAAGTGTTCTTAGGTACGCTTCCTGCTTTCAGTAGAGGCAGCCAGAGGAGGAGCTAAATGAGATAAAAATTGTATTTTCTAACTCCAAAAAATCCAAAAAGTATATATTTAAGGTCCCTTTAATGGATTTTTCTCAAGGATCACCGTTACCCAAATGTATTCTTTTTTTGGAATACCGGTGTAATAATGGGACACGGGGGGAGGGGCAATTTAAATTCTGTGCTGCGCCTATCATGAGCTGCAGCCAAGTCCCAAGAGGACCCTTGTTAAACGTCTTAAAAGGACATCCTCAGCATCTACCCAAATTTATTGCGCAATTTGAAGGCCTACCAAGCACAAACGAGACGTAACCCGTGCAACGGACCAAAAGAATTTCCTGGCAAAAAAGGGAGAAAACAACATAAAAGAAAGTAAAGTTTTGGACCCCGTTTCTCACAGCTAACGAATTAACGTGTTCTAGGCGTCGTGGCCCGGGCTTCCAGCGCTTTGTTTCCTCGTAGTGAATGGGCCGTTTGTTTGGCCGCTAAAAGTCCTCCTTGAGAACTGGGTCACGATCCATTCGTTTCGCCGGTTCCTTGTTTCCATGCCAACAAAATCATGTTAATAGTGTTTTTTTGTTTTTTTGTTTTTGAAAAACTAAAATTTGGCTCTGCGATATAAATGGGTATTTTAATAGGCGATGACAGTTGGGTATCGATAAAAAACTAAAAGCGCTGACGCGGCTCATCCTGTTTTGAGGGACCTTTCACCTTCGACCAGGGTCTAGATAAGAAGAAAAGAAAGAAAAAAAAACCAACAAAAACGACAGTAGAATCATAGAAATTATTAACAAAGGAAACGACAACCTGAAGTCACCAGAAGTTTCCAGGTCAGACGAATGACACAACGGAATACGGCGCCATTAACCCTTCACCAGCCACCCAGGAACTACGGTCCCATACAGGCGTAATAAGTGGGACAGCAGCTTTAACGGCGGTTATTAAAGGGGCAGTTTAATGTCATAGGGAACGATGCCAAAGGATAATACATCTTTGAGCACCTTCGGGGGGATGTTCATGCGCATTGCTGAGGTAGAAGCTGCAGCTAGCTGCCCCCTCCTCTGTAAGACAATTCTCAGCACTGATTGGCTGCTTGGATTTTGGCCCACTATTCTGTTTTTTTTTCCTTAGGACCTGAAAGGGTGTTTTTTTAACTGCTTCATAGAGGTCACTGACCGGTATGAACTAGAAAATGTTTATTTTCTTTTATGGCTGTGTCCTTTTTGCCCCAATATCGTAAATTTACGCTCAAAAACATTGCCTAAGAAGCTGTAAGTAAAGTAAAGTAAAAAAAAATCACTAACCTTAGGTAGAAGCTGCAGCTCCTGTGCTGCGGCTCCCTGCTTCCGTCACAGTCCAATGGTTCGCGACACTCATTGGCTCTTTGAAGCAGCCAATCGGCGGCAGAGAAGCACTCCCACTGAAATCGCGCTTTGCGCGTCTCGCCTTGATAGGCTTCCCCCGCAATGGTCGTCGAGAAACTACAGCTCAAGGGCCTGATTGGCTGCTTAAAGCTCCTCCCACCTGTATTTGCAAGGAGGGGCTCATTGGACCCTTCTGTGAGTTTATAATGTTGGTGGAGACAGGAAGGGCCACCATCAGTTCAACCCTCAAGACAGGGCCCCCTGCTCCATCCTACCCGATGCCCCTCACATCGCTGCGCTCCATGGTCCCCAGTTGGCCGCTAGGCATCAATCGCCAGAAAGGTTCCTAATCCCTAGAAAGGGTCCACGTGGGCCCCAGAGCCCAATCATGGGTAGTGGACCACAAGGGCCCAATTCTGAGTAGTGGACCATAGGGGCCAGTGAGGTGGCCCTTTTCTGGAGATCAGGGTACTGATGAAGGCCTTGCAGGTTGGAGGAGACCTCCTGAAAGCTAGGTGGGGGGGCAGGGAAAGAAGTAGTGGTGAAGGTGCGCCGGCCGGCAGCGGTAACGCCCGTCTAAATGTTATCTCTGTGGCTGTGCCGTGCGGCTGATAAAGCAGATGGGGCAACAATGAAAGCGCGTTTACCTGGGCGCGATACCAGCCCGTGGAACAGCCCCGGGGGCCGCTCACGCCGATAAACCTTGACTGCGCTAAGTAAACTTGATAGCGGAACCTGTAAGCGTTCGGGTCATCCAGAAACCAACGTCTGTCTGATTTGGCTTCTAAAACGAGAATGCAAGGAAGATTTACTTTACTTAGAGTGGTAGATATGTGGAACAGCATTTCAGCAGAGGTGGTAGAGGGTAATACAGCGAGGGGATTAAACATGCATGGGGTAGACATACGGCTCCTGAATCTAAGACGAGACCAACGACTGACTAGGGTTGGAGAAACGGGCAGACTAGCCGGGGGGGGGCAATTATTTGACCACCCAATGCTCTTATGGAGGAACTTCTTAGAAACGCTTGACTTGAATAGCAATGCCCTAGCCAATCGGGCAGAGAAGAGGCCGGGGGGGGGGGCGGGTGTCACGTAGCACATGGGCTCTAAATATAGTTGCCAATTACGTGAACCATTGTGCCCGGAGGAGTCACATCCAGTACATGCGCAAGCCAAGTGCTACCGCCGCTAATATAGCTATACCCTAAGAAAGCTCATTGCGGCAGAGAAGATCCCATTTGGCCCATTTAGTCCGCCCGTTGTTGCCCCCCCTCGCTGTATTATAACCTCTACCACTTCTGCTGGGCGGCTGTTCCACCTATCTACTACCCTCTCGTAATATAGTTCTCATTATTTATTTCTATAGCGCCATCCTACCCTACAATAGGACCCTGTTGTCCCGTTATTAATACAGCAGAAGAGTTCTGTTTTCAAAGTCTTGCCAGATTGTAAGCTCTTGGGCCGAGCTCAGTAGAATACGGCGGGACTTGAAAGAAAACATCAAGGATCTCAAGCCTGTCTTTCATCACCCAACCCTTGACCCCCCCCCTTCCTCGGTGCGAAATACTACCGGTAATAAACAGCCGTGGGCTCTCTCTCTCCCGTCCCCACCCGTGATTGGTTGTTTCCCAACATCAGAAGGAGCGGACCTTTGGCCGGGCTGCCATTGGCCGGCAGCTGCCGACACCCACTGAGCAAAAGTTAAAATAAACGTAACGGGGAGGAAAAAAAAAACATCCAGAAAGTTGGTTACAGTTCTGCTGACTTTGGAAAAATCTGACACCCGGCCGAGGTTTACAATGAATTACGAATCATTCTTGAAGGGCGGGGGGGGGGATGGGGGGGGAGCCCGTTTGGCCCAGAATGCAGCGTAAATATAAATTACGGCCCCATTCGGCCCGTCTGGTCTGACGTTTTTTTCCTTAATCATCCTTCAGTCTCGTCATAGATTCAGGATCCATAGGCCTATCCCTTGCTTTGCTTAAATTCCCTCTATGTGTTAACCCCTACCACTTCTGCTGGGAGGCTGTTCCACTTATCTACCACTCTTTGAGTACAGTAAAACGTCCTTAGATTACATCTAAAATCTAAAACATATGACGCCGTCGCGTAATATAAATTGCAATGCAGCCGCTGCTTCACATTTAAAGGGGCCAGTGGCTTTTTTAGGGTTAAAAATGTGTGGGCCGGCTTTAATTTTTTTATTTCTATGGAAGTAGATCCGTAGTTCTGACGCCGGGCCCGGAGCTCGATGACAGAAGTTTATCTGCGTTATGTAACATTGAATAACAACGATGTCAGCAGAGGGCAGAGATCAACTACTTCTAAAGAAAACAGCATGCAGGGCGCCGGGTTACATCGCTGGCAGAAACAGGGCCTTGTTGTTTTATCTTCAGTGTTGCCCTATGCCTAGTCCGGGGCAGCAGCGCCACCAGTGGCCCCCCTTTCTCCCGACACCATAATCTCCCCGCCCACTTCCCCCATCTTCCACATTGTTTTTTGGGGGGTCTTCAGACAGCCCACCGGCATCAACGGACCGCCCTCCAGCATCAACACACCGCCCACCAGAGTCATTGGACCGCCCAGCAGCGTCATCGGGTGAAGTTTTGTCTCTCTGGATCTCCGTGGAGTTCCTCCCGGGCCACGCCCCTCTCCCCGCCCACTTCCCCTCCTTCCGCGTTACATTCATCAGAGCAGCCTCTGGCGACTGCCCACTGATGTCAGTAGACCCGCCCACGTGCTACCCGAAGAGCCTGGATGTTCCCAGGTATGGCCGCCGCCCTTACTGCTAAGCGCCAGGATATGATGTCATATCCAGGCCCTCTGCCTTCGAAGGGTGGGCCGTGCCGGCAGGAAATGACATAGTCCTCCATAGTGTTAATAGGTCAGGAGGAAGTCTGATTGCCCAATGGGAAGATTGGCTCCCTGTTATGCGGCTCTGCGCCCCCCCTCCAGGTGTCACATCTCACCTAGAGACCCCATCCCCCGAAAGGATATCAGCATTCTGAGAGAGCTGCAGCAAAGAAGTGTAAGAGAGAAATTTTAGAACTAGAGGGTCTGAGGAATGGAAGCAAGTTTTATTTTACTGAGAGGGTAGTAGATGAGTGGAACAGCCTCCCAGCGGAAGTGGTAGAGGCTAATGTCCTATGTCCTCATGCTTGACTTTGTTTGCTCACCCATGCGTGTTCTATACAGGAGCTTTAACCTTCTCGGGGCGTGAAAGAGAGCGTGGAATGCAGGAAATGCACGCCGGAGACGCAGGGAGCGTTAAAGAGTCCTCTCTACCCCCCCCCACACGTGACCTTCTATAATTAGGGATATAAAATGCCTCACGCGGGGCCACCAACTGTCCTCTGCAGCTACTTAATGCCTTACAGATTCGAGGCGTGATCTGCAGGACCCACTGCCGGCTCTTGCTTGTATGTGTCTTCCAGGACACGTATGAATTCTACATGTTGTTGACCAGCACGAGTGCTGCCCCCTACAGTATGCGGGATGAACCTGACTCCCTTCTGTGAAGGTGTCTATCCCCCATGTGCCGCTCAATGAGGTGTGAAATATGGCAACCCTGACCATAGATGCTTAGATACATTGGGGGGCGGCGAATCCATCTGAAGAACTGACCTATGGATCCCCTTTTTTTCTATGTTGTCGCAGGAGACTCCGAGTCTCATCAAGTTTCCGTTCTCTAAAACCGGCACCACATCTTCCCCTTCTGAATATAAGAAGACCAGTCCATGTCTAGCTGGAGGTTACTGGTTCCCAGAACAGGTCGCTTGAAGGGGACCTCTCCCAGTATGCGGCTTCTTCATTGTCAGCAGGAGGCCTGAGTAGGTTTCTTCTTCCTCGAAGCAGAAGATCAGGAAGTCCCAGCCAGACTTTGGACGCTAAGAGCCGGTTCTACCCTTTTGATACCCGAAGTGCCTCCATAGTTCATTTCCACCGGCATGGGGGGGGGGTTCCTCTTTGGGAATCGGCTCACGCTTTCTGTTCCTCTCTGTCTTGGTTCCTTGAAGTAGGTTTGTTGTCTTCATACATGGTGAGACTGAAGAAACCAAACACACTTTCCAGGACAGCCGCAAAACCTCTTTTCTGCTGTATTTTATTGATCATAGAGTATGACGGGGCTCTCGTTTTCGGACGTTCCTACAAATCAACAAATGTAAAAGCGTATTAAAGTAGAATGTCCCTCCCCGGCCTGTATGGGACAAAAGACGTTCATCAATATCTAAGTGGGACAGCACCTTTAAGAAGCATATTTAGGCTGTAGATCGGTACAGGAACTCTTCACCCAATGAACCCTACTGAGATCTGGGTCTACCATAGTCTTCTCTACCACGTTCACAGCTGCGGGCCACCCAAGCAGTGCCATTCATCGAACGTGGCCCTAGGTCTGGCGTAATGAAGACTAAGCCTTTGCCTCCGTATTAAAGGCGGAATATTGAATTAGAAGCACAGCGCTGCTGGCAACAACGTCGTCAACGGATTGTCTTGAGTAATATTATTTCTGAGGAGAGAGAGAGGAAATGGCCAGTCGTACGGCCAGGGGCATTGGTGGCAGATCTTTCACAGATCTCCGGCCTAGGATGCCAGCTTTACAGGACGGTTCCAGCCAGAAGCCGGCTTTTTATGTCTGATGAAATAGTGAAGCAATTTATTTATCGTGAGTTAATATTTCTGATGATAAAAGCAATAGTTTAGCTTAACCTGTTACCTGGTTTCTATCCAGTTTTGCAACAAACTCAATGCCGACGTCTCTGTTTGATGGATACTTCAACCAGCAGCTGAATCCAAGTAGGAGAAAGGTAGCGGAGGTCTTGAGTTTGGGAAATGGAGGATGGATGGCGGTTTGGAGGTATGGTTATAGTGTCAGGAGTAGGCTTTCCTTGCCAGTAAGATGTTTGGCCGTTGACTGCCGACAAGCCCAGAATTAACATAACCTGAGTTGTAGACCACCACACACGGATAACCAATGACTATGCGACCCTCACTCATGTTGGTTGCCTTCTCTGCTCTGCTATCTGCCGCCTAGTGGCACCTGGGTGCAGTGCACTCAGCTACCCGCTGATGGACCTGTTCAAGAGACATTGATCTGTCAGATAACAGAGAGAGGACCTAAATGTTGGGTCCCTTATGCTGCTTGTGTCCCCCACCCTGGTATACTATTAGGCCAGAGAACACGAAAACAATCCAGTAACATCAGTCTCAAAAGGTACGTGTCCTCATTGCTCCTCAATTACCCGACCAGACACATGAAAAACCCAGGAGACCTTGAACTATGCATAGCGACATGCATATGAGGGTGTAGCTAGTAATGCAAGGGGCGTAGATAGCTGTGCAATGGACAAAGTTAACCAATGACGAGGAGACTAGCCCCGGATGACATTAAGTGGGAGGAGAATTGAGCGAGAGAATGAGAGGTGACCTGGAGACCCAAGGGAAGCGGCTCATCACCAGGAGACTCCAAGTCAAACATTTTTTTTTAACATTAGCTGGTAAGGATGGTGGCAACAAGCCATCTCTTACCATATAATTAACCATAAGACTCGCATCTGAGAAGTATCTACAATAGCTTCCATTTTGAAATGAGGTGACTGTGGGGGGGGTTTGGTGGGACAGCAGGACTGTGTCTAAAAGTTGGGACTCCCACCCTGTGCCTCTCTTTCTTTCCTACCTGCTACAGGTAAGCTCTTGGTTCTGTTTTTTCTTGTTTGCTAGTTTAGTGCTGACGTTGGGACTTGCCTCATTTGAAGTACCGTGAAGTAGTGGCGGCCTTCCCTCTTATGGTCACATGGTACACTAAACCTTTGGTGATTACATTAGTGTCAGGTCCTAGCATGTTTGTCACCTAGATCTACCACCGCACCTGTACCACCTCTCCAGGCCGGAACGTGGATCCGCCAGCTATGACTTACATTTACCCCTCTCCTGGATGCCTACTACTGCGTACCCCCTCCGTATACTGATCCCCTATCATCAGATACCTCATGGACTGGGACAGGCATGGTCGGACTGGTGATGACAGCAGAGCCGGCCTTAGGTGTTCTGGCGCCCTGTGCGAACTACTCCTCTGGCGCAACCGCTGGGCGCCCCTGCCCGGGACATAAATGAAAACATTGGGGTTTTTTTTGTTTGTTTTAACTTTACTTAACATCCTCCATGTTAAATAAAGTTAAGAAAAAAACTTTATTTAACATGGAGGATGTTAAATAAAGTTAAAAAAAAAACAACAACAACAACAAAAATGATGTTTTAATTTAGGTGCAGAGGGGGGCGGTAGCGGACCCCGCGGCGGCGTCGGACCCCGCAGGTCGCACACCCCAAAGGCCGGCCCTGTATGACAGGACGGGCCTATTGCTTTAATGACATACAGAACTGTGCAAACTTGAAAGTCCCGACACGGTGTAACTATACCCTGTGGGTTGTTGCTGTCCTCGGTCTTGCCATTACGTATTTTATCTCTTTACATTTTTTCAATGATAAATGATTTTTATGCTCACATATCGAGCGGCCGGGGCAAACGCAACCACTGGCCGCACACTGCAGCCCCTGCGCTGCCTCTGGAGCGGTAGGTCAGGTCGTTCTGATGGCTTAAAGGGTTCCTGTCCCTGAGAACGCCCGGATTAATAATTCTCTCGCCGGATCTTTCGCTCATTCGCAATCACCTTTCATCTCCATTCACAGACAAGCGTTTGAAGTCGCTGCCCGCTGTAACCGGTGCAATATTTAACGTGAATGTTTGTGGAAACCGCCTCGAACTTACTGGAACCGCCTGATTTTATACGCTTCGATGGGAAAAAAGCAATGAATCTTTGTCTGCTTGATGTTTTTTTTTGTTTTGTTTTAACCGGTTCCCGCAAAACGTCTGTTTTCATGTAATTATGGACTACGTTGCACAACGCAATTAATTATAAACGGACAACACCCTTAGCCTTACTAATCTCAAATTACTTAACCCCAGCGCTGTATACAGTAATAT
>VKOC01040298.1:0-11146 GCA_009364415.1 Spea multiplicata | reverse complement strand
CCAGCGCTGTATACAGTAATATAACCCCCCAGCGCTGTATACTTTAATGTAGGTCGGTGTTGAAAACTTGGTTTTCTCTGATTTTGTTCCAATAAACTTCCCTTATCTGCAGTCCCGGAGGCGCTGTGGCTGTCAGTCATGCAATATGTTGGCTCAAACACCACATTGGGCTGATGCTTTATGGCAATGCTAATGAAGTCCGTTCCTCCATAGACTTTCATTAGTCAGAGAGTCTGGCTGGGTGATTAAAACCGAGCCATTCTATTGTTTCCCACAGGCAGTATGATAAGGAGGGGGGTTGTCTAGTAGATTGGGGTCAGATTACAGATGTATGTATGTATGTCTCTTAGTCTGCGTGTGTCTTTTTTTATGTGTCAGTATTTTTATGCCGGGACAAACCTGAATTTGACGGGACTGGACACACCCCCCTAAAAAAACCCCCCAAAAAACAGGACTGTCCCGGCAAATTCTGAACTGTTGGCAACTTTGGACTCCATCCAGCTGCAATGTATCTCACCCGTATATCTCTGTAGTTTGTTACCAAGTAGGATGCATAATGTATCTGCGAGTGATTGACAGGCGGGGTTGCACGGAGCGTATATATTACGGGCCCCTATACATGCGCCTGTTTATAATCACTGCCAGTCAAACGCATGAATATACAGAAAGTCTTCATTCAAATCAAAACATCTGTCGGGATTTAAATCGGCATCATCTGTATCCATTTGAATAAATGTGCATTCATTTCATTATACGAAACACCGCTTTGTGTTTAATTATTTGTGCGTAGAGAGGGAAAGCCCCCAGCGGCTCGTTTAAAGGGGCAACGCCAGAGACGATGATATATGCACCACTTGGTAACACTTTTTTGCCGTAGGGGGTGTGGTTAGAGGTGTGGCTGTGGGCGGGGCTGCACCCAGATTGTTCCTGTGACTTTGTGCCCTATTGTGGGGTATTTGTGTAACTGAGTGGGGCATTTAGAAGAATAATGGGGTTTATTTACCCCGTTTAATTTATAAAGCCGTTTCCTGCTGTTTCTATACACATTATCGGGGCTTTTAGGGCTGAAGAACCCTGCGATGCCCTCATACCCAGCAAACAAAAAAGGGAAGGGGGCTCTTTATTTGATAATTGGAGTCATTTACCTGACATACATCGATTCCATTTCTCTATCGGTTTTTATACATTCAGACCTGCGTTTAATTTATAGATTGACGTTAACATATTGTGCCGGCTTTCATCTTTATTGCTTATGTGAAGAATACATCATATAACATACTGTTATTATATACGCGGATGATTGAACAAGACACCTTATTCTAAAGAGATGTAGTTGATGAGCACATTATATATAAATATATATATATATCTGCAGTATATGTATGTATATACAGTATATATATATATATCTGCAGTATAGGTATATATATATATATATATAGTATATGCAGTATATGTATGTATGTATATATATATATATATAATATATATATTTAAAGGCAAAGTAAATTTAGCTCTAAATTATTAAATATTTATTTTAATGTAATATTTTAATTATTGGTTGTAATTTCTTGTTACATATAGCATTAGATTTGTGTTTATAGCAGCCGTGTTATCTCTGCCGCAGAGCCGCGCATGTGGTTTGTATGAGAAGAGAGAGATCAGACCCTTCAAGGAAACCAGTTCTCCGTCGAGCTGCCGTTCGGAGAGCTCGTCCTCTGGGGCAGAGACAGCAGCGCCGGGGTCACGGATACACGCGTGTCATATGTTCCTAATAAACCGCTTCTTGTGCAGTTCCAGCTAAGCACTTCATAATAGTCTGCCCTTCTCCGCTCCGCTTCCTCAGCTGGATGGCAGGAGCCGGGGCGCCGAGCTCCACCTCATCTAACGACTTCTCTCTGTCTATTAGGGGCGGCTGTCAGAGCTCCTCATGCATGCGCAGACTTCTGAAAGCCCAGATATTACTGTCTCTGCCACAGTTCTGCTAATATAGCGGCGGGCGAATCACACAAGCGTCTGTCTGCCTGCCCATCCGTGTTGTCACATAAAGTCACAATGTTACCAACGGATTATCCAGTGATCTGCAAGTTTGCGGCTCATCGGACTTTATGGATGAGGCAACAATCAAAAAAATGTAGCGGTGTAATAATAATAAGGTTCCGCGTTCCTATACCGGGGTGTCAGTCCCCGGAACGCCCTCTTCAACAGAGATTTTGGTACTCATGGTAATTTAACATGCAACTGTTACCTAGGAATATAGAATCTGCCGGCCCCATCCGGCCCTCGTTTAGTCGCCCGTTTCTCCTGCTATAAAGACTCAAACCTTAATCAGTCGTTGGTCTCGTCTTAGATTCAGGAGCCGTATGTCTGTCCCATCCCTGTATTGCCCCTGTTTCATGTAGGCATATGCTTTTTCTTCTGCTTCCAGCTGGTTAAAGGTTAACAAACAGCTACATTTTTTACCACTAGCATCAGATTAAAAATGCATAATGTACATTCAAACAAAATGTGCTATTAGTTTTTGCCCCATAATATAATATTTTCAGGCGGCTGCATATCAGCCATTTGTTTGAGTTTTCGCTCTGTTATCTGATTCCCAATTAAACAAACACCCCGACTCCTTATCATACTGCCTGTGGCAAACAATAGAATGATTCTGTCTTAATCATCCAGTAGGACTCTCTGACTAATGAAAGACTATGGAGGAACGGACTTCATTAGCATTGCCATAAAGCATCAGCCCAGTGTGGTGATTGAGCCGGGAAAGTCACCCAAAATATCACATGACCGACAGCAATGACGCCTGCTTTGTAAAGAGTGTATTGGAACAAAATGAGCTAAAAGCAGGTTTTTGTCACTGTATACAGCACTGGGGGTTATATTACTGTATAGAGCGCAGGGGGCTGTTATTACTGTATACAGCGCTGGGGGGTTATTACTGCATGCAGCGGTGGGGGTTTATTATTGTATACATTGTAAACAATGCAGGGCCCCCACTAGATAGATGTTAAGTCTTACAGACCGCAGCACTTGGAGCCGGAGACCCCCCCCCCTCCCGAATACCTCTGTGGAATTATAGGTTTCCTCCGCGGAAATAGATCTAAGTGTCACTTACTGATCTTACCGGAAACCTTCAGCCGCTGAGTCCGCTCTTAGCCACGATGTTTGCACTTTGAGTGAAAAAGTGCCCCTTTTTATTTGCTTTTATTTTATAAATAACTGTAATTATTTCCCCCCTGCCAATTCCCTGCATTAAAAGCTGACAAGAAAAACAAAATGATGCGTTCGTTAAAGTGATGACATCAGCTCTCACTTAGCAGTTCGCTCGCGCATTTAGTTCCAGGGATTGATAAATACAGTAACGTTTGCCGCGTGTATAATATGCACTTGGGCACCCGTAATTTAGATCCATTTTGGGGCATCCGCAAAACATTTCACCACTTTTTCTGATGTAGGATAACCACTCGGATACAGGAACCGAGGTCTCCTCAACCCTCTCCAGTGGGTTTTGCCGACAATGGGGGGCACCAGAGGGCACTCGGCCCCCCCAGTGTCTTTCGGGGGAAAATCTTTGATCGCCCCAACAGGCTCCGCACAGCCTTCTTAGGCTGCATGTGCACCTTTAAGACCCACAGTGCTAGGTTATGATGTCATAGCGTGGAGCTCTGAGTGTTAAAGGCCCAGCACACCTTTTAATGCAGTGCGGCTGCCGACTGCAGAGGGGGCAGCCGAGGGTAAAGGTAAGGACATCACTGCTGGGAGGGGCCAGGTTATCCCAAAATCCTCCATATGGGGTGTGCCGGGCACTGGTGGAAGGGGCAGGGCAGGTCCTGGTAGAAAATGGGCAGGAGTGGGTGGGGTTAAATAGCCCTCCATGCCCATCAATTAAAAGGCCACACCCACAGCCCCCATGGGTATGTTTAAGTGCCCTCTGTGACCCCCACTTCCATGAACATCACTTCCACAACCCCCCCCCCTATGCACCGTGTACATTTAAAGGGACCACTCAGCTATTATACTCATTAAAAGGCATATAATAACCTGAGGGTCCCTTTAATTGTCTCCAGCGTTCCCGACACATCTTCAGAGCTTTCCTTATCAGACAGTAATGTTATCGATACTCGCACTCTTCCCTTATTATACATATTATAATAGACATACTTTAAATAATTACTAGCACGCACGTGGATCGCTGGCGGTGTGGCGGAGAGTCCCGGACAATCAGAAGCCGTCTATTTACCGCATTGTTTCTTACGCCGGAGACGCGCTTCTCCCAAATGCAAATCACCAGCATTAAAATTTTAACTTAATTACCGACTAAAATTTTGCTTGAAGCGCAGCTGCAGATAATCAGCTTTGGAAACGTACAAAATCTACTTCCCTTCGGAATAGCAGAAGAAATAATCTCTTTTCGCGTATTATCTGGTTAGGATCTCAGAATCGCGGCCTACGGGCGGACTGGTGCATACCCCACTCTCCAGTGTCCCCTGTAGCCCCCATCAATGAAGAATGCGTATTAAGGTAATATTTAAATATCCCAAATCTTTATTTTTTAAGTATCCTTCTTCTACAGACCTGGAGCTGCCGTTGCTGTCAGTCATGTGATATTTTGGGTGACTTTTCCCGGCTCAGACACCACACTGAGCTGATGCTTTACGGCAATGCTAATGAAGTGTGTCCCACATAGACTTTCATTACACTCCGACTGGGTGATTAACACCAAGCCATTCTATTGTTTATCCTAATCGGTAGGATAACAGGTCAGGGTGTTTGCCTAGTAGATTGGGGATCAGATAACAGAGCGACAACAAATGGCTGATAGGCAACATTATATTACGTAAAATTTGGTGGAAGCTCCTTTTTGAAGAATGGGTTTTTTTTGTGATGGCCACTTTAATTCTGTAGAGATCCTTTGCCACAGTGACCCTCTGTCCTCTTTATTGGGGCATTTCAGTTCTGTGAAGGGAATTGAAATCCTCCGCTGCGTCCATCCTCATATATCACGCTATTACATTTAATCTTTGTATGGCACGTGAAACTCATCAGGCTTTTTGAGGGGATACGATCTCCCTTGCTAAGAATTCTTATCTTGCTTCTGCTTGCATTGCTTGGAAGAAAAGGATAGGAGAAAAAAACGAGATAAAAGAATTCAGGAGAGAGAGAAAAAAAATCCGTGTTATTTTTGGCATCGCCTGCTGCTAGGTAAACACTGCAGGCTCGAGGAGAGGGACGAGGCAGAGAATGGAATCTATAAATAAAGGGGTATCGCGGGCAGAGGCGTGCGGAGGACTTGCGTGTCACCGTGACTGCTTCTGTCTCCCCATCGTTTGTCCCTTGGAGGTGTCTCGTAGGAGAAGAACAGATAAACGGAACCGGAATGAGTGATATCAGCAGACGCAGGGTGACGACGGCTCGCCTGCACGGCTTGCTTTACACCAAGGGCTGAATATAAGCCTTTACGACAAAGCCTTAACCACCAAGGTGAAATAGTTATCCCAGTAGGTGTTGAGATGGACTCCTGTCCTGGCCAACGTGTGGAAACTCAAACGAGGTCCAAATCCGATCGTCTTTACAATTAACCATGGCCCGGGATGTAAAGCAATTAATACTTTCATTTTTTCCTTCGAAACCTCAGTCTATAGAGAATGAAGTCAAGCTGCTAAGCCTTAATACTCCCTCTCTATGGAACCTGTTGTCTAGGAGGCACCAAACGGCTCGTGGAAGTGGAGACAAAGTGAACGAGGTGCTGGCAAAATCCTCCAGATGGGGTGGACCGCAGTTACCGGCAAAGCGGTTGGATAATCATTGCACATGATCTGGTTTGCTGTGACATGTCCATGGGCAACCCTGGAGTTGTGTATTCACCTTCCTCACCTCGATATTCATTATGAAGGACCAACATTCTCTAGCAAGCCAGGCAGAGGTGGCCTTGTATAACTGACATTTAAACTGGCTAGGAGATGTTGAAGAACACTGATTTAACTATACATTATACAGGGCTAACCATACTCTTCCTGAAGGAGAAGCTCGCTGGGGTTGGCCATTCATAATTCAAACTCAACTCTCCTGAAAAGACGCAAGTCAACGCTTTTCTATTGGATAAGCCCTCTGCCCAATTGGCTAAAGGATGGTATAACCAACGTTGTCTATCTGGGCCATCAGTGATGGAGAACCTGAAGTTCAAGGCTGTGGATAAGGTCAGGGTCACCACCAATGACCACAGAGCCACCATTTCCTCACCTACTATGAGAGTTCCTCTCCTTGATACACTTTCCAAACCCCACAATAATACATTTTAACATTTCGTTTTACTTTTGACGCCTGATGAAGGTGATTGATCCACGAAACGCAGCGTCTACACGGTGACACCACACACAGTTTGATTACCAACCCACACGGCATACGCCCCTACCGTCCATTTAAATCTTACCCCCTGCCTGGATTCTGACAGCTCCCTCTGGCCGGGATAGGAGGCAATCGCTTCTTTCGTTGTCAGCGAAGTCTATTCATCAAATCCCCGCAGCTGTACAGCTGGTACAGAAAGCTGATTTATCTGCGGAGGGGAACCCCGTTGAGACGTTTCAGGCCAGCCGGGGCTGTTTATTCCCTCTTTAGATTTTGCAGCTAAGATTCTCTAAACAATCCACATCACATTTTCAGGTTTGTAGGTCATTAAGGGTTAATTCCAAAAAGGTTCCCGGACGGAAAAAAAAAAAAAAAAAAAAGCTTATCTGTCAAGTGTGAAAGCAGCCTATAAGATTTATTTCATGAATTTGGGGGGGGGGTTGCTCCATTATTATAACTGTTATTAGGTTGACAAAGTGATACATTTGCAAGATCTTGTCTCGGACTCAAGACGCTTTGGGTTGAAAATGGAATATATTTTTTGAAGGGGGCTTTCCAGATGAGATTTGGGGGGTAGTTGGTGTTTAAATAACATCAAAGCTCTCACACTGTGCCGAACGACATCTCCTTCGTAGACATCACTAGAAGTAGCTGGTGGCTGCACCTTGGACCAGATCCTCCAAAAACTGACCCGGAGTGCGGCCAAAAGCATAGACAGCACCCCCTGCCCCTCTATGTGGCTGATACATGAATATTCTACCAGCAATGATAAATAATTCACCGGCATGAGGCTATCCAGAATATAAGAAAAGACCGACGAGTGACACCAGAAAGACTCGATGGTCCAAATGGCCCATAACTGCTCTTAACGGGGACAACCCAGCGTCCGACACAACCCCATCTGAAGGAGAATCTTCAGCTCTAGCTCCTCCTCCACAGCCTGAAGTAGCCAATCATTGGCAAGAAAGCACATGGAGAGTCTTGGTAGACTAAATGGAACTCTTATATGAGCCAACACTGGACCTTGTTGGTGTTGAGTATATTTCGCCGATGCACAGTGCCAAGCACTACATGTGTTCAAGCCAACGAGCTGGGGTCAGAGAAATAGTGCAAATGCCTATGGGAAGCTGCAGAAACCTTCCATGTGTTTTGGGGGAGAAAATGGTGATTTAAAGGGGACAGGGAGGTCCCTTTAAACCCTATGCTTTTATTCCTGTACAAAGCTATCGAGCTCTTTTCCTCTGGAGCTTTCCGCAGGTCTCTGGCAGACAGCTGATATAAATAATATAAATAATATATATATAATAATATATTATATAAATATAGGATAAATCCCAATATTTCTCCGAGTGGTAACGTCGTCTCACGCCGTCCACTCCTCACACCCGACGTGATGGATCCGCGCTGACGTCGTTTGGGCTGGAAACGCGTTCGTTACAATAATGCCTTCCAACGATTCCCTCTTTGGCTAATTGTCTCTGTAACTGTTTCTGAAGATTGAGATCTGTATTGGCAAAGCGTTGCTGGAAATGGATGCCCGCATTGATTAACAGATTTCTGCGATCAATACCTGCCCTGGCAGATGCTTAAAAAATGATAGGCGTATCGATCGTCCGAGGCGTGCCTCGCAGAACGGAGATCGAAGAGGAGGCAGATCGGCGCTGACATGACAAACGCCGCTAGGCACTGAAGGAGGTGAAAGGACGGCTGCTACGGAAAACTGTTAACCTTATGTTTTTACTTTATTGTGTGGGTGGTGGCTAACTGGGACAACCTCCCAGCAGAAGTGGTAGAGGGTAATACAGTGAGGGTATTAAACATGCATGGGATAGACATACGGCTCCTGAATCTAAGACGAGACCAACGACCGATTAAGGTCTTTACAGCAGGAGAAACGGGCGACTAGACGGGGGCCGATTCTGCGCTCATGTTCAGATATATAGATGATGTATCTTTAGGCTCCTGAAGGCGGCCATTATCTGTCTTGGAATGTAGGACGAAGATATTCAAAATACAGAAAGCTAAGGGAAATCTGCGCAGAAAACACATTTAAATGCTACATTTTATTATTATTATTATTTATTGATTGATATATGTCGCCGTCCTATACCGCAGTGCCGCCTGTAGCCGTGGCTTTACCGTCTTCAGGACTAATTCACACCTCTACATTACTTTGCTTCTCTGTCTCATTATAAATCGGCTCATAAAAATGTTAGGAAGTATTTGTCGTCGTCGTCTGCTTTTGCAAAGAAGGGGAACAAAAAAGAAAAAAAAAACATTTTTAAATGGATTCCTTTATTATAAAACCTTTTTTTTGATCTCTAACCACGATGAGGAATGTAATTGCTTATTTAGAATCATTAAAATAATAGATTTTGTTTCGTTTAAAGACAGTTGTCCTTGAACAAAAAAAATGGAACTTTTAAAAGGGTCGCGTTGTTCACCTTAATTTCGTGTTTTTGTGTTGAATATAAACAAGGGGGCGAAAGAAGCCGAAGAAAAAAAATGCATTTTATTCTTAGCAAATAATACAGCAAATTGTATTGATATAAAAGTCAGGAAAAATACTTTTTTTCTGAATTCTATTAAATATATAATAATAATATTTACTCCTAAATATAACTACCTGGTTCCTAAAATCTGTATACATTCTTTATTGACCGTGATATCGCCACCCAGTGGACAGGCTGTGAAGTGCACTCCATTAAGTGATAAAATATACTGTATGGATTCACACAAATATCTGTTATTGTTATATTATTAAAATTATTTATTTAGATAGCGCCAGCAACTTCCGCATAGCTTCCCACAGTCCATACATCGAAGGGATCGGAGAAAACGAGAACTGACAGGCTAAAAGGAAAACCGATACATTAAGTAAAGAGGGCCCGTCCTACAAGCTTACAATCTATAGGCTATATACCGGTATATTCTCTCATGTTGATTTTTGAAATGACTGAAGCACATGAACCCATTTGGAATCAGAATTTCTCCTTCTGAACAGTTATTTACTTTGGGATTCTTAAGCTTCATGCTTCTCAGAGACTGTAAGGAACATGTCTTATAAGAACATTCATGTTAGGATGAGCTTAAACGGGATCATAAGATTACTCTTGATTATATTACCAAGCAAGGCAGAATGTGTTGGAACTCATCAACTCATCATAGTCTTAGATGTAATGTAAGGAAGCTTTACTTTACCGAGAGGGTGGTAGATAAATGGAACAGCCTCCCAGCAGAGGTGGTAGAGGGTAATACAGTGAGGGTATTAAACATGCATGGGATAGACATACGGCTCCTGAATCTAAGACGGGACCGACGACTGATTAAGGTTTGAGTCTTTAAAGCGGGCAGACTAGACGGGGGCCGGATGGATCTGCCATTAGATGATCTGAATACCATGTCTCAGGTGGGTTTCGTACTCTAAGGGCAGCGAAATGCCGCGATTCAGCAAGTCCCAGCGTTCATACCTTGACCTTGCGAGGCTGTAAACGCTCATTGCCATTCCTTTCACTCCTCTGTCTAAAACAGAATAAGCTTTAAGACCTTCCTGAGTTTACACGCACACTGATCCTCACTCCCACGGGGGTCCCGAAAGCCTCTCTCTTTGCCTTTGATAAATCACGTCCCTCCCCTCCCCCCCGCAGTTGGCGGCATCTTGAATTTCTAGGCGTATGTCTCTTCCATCTCGTATGGGGTTCCGTGCGTTGGAATCGGGTACCAGACCTAACAGAGCGACTTAGATTTTACTTTAAGCCTGAAAAACAAGCGAACGTAAAGCTAGCATACGGCAGACATTCCCGTTCCCGCCCCATCTACAAGCTGTCGGCACAATTTATTGAGTTAGGCTTTTGCTCTCCCATTAGCCATATGGCTTGGACCGGTATAGACTCAAAAATAAATCCCACTGCCATTGCAACATCAGATAGCTATACGCCTTTCACACGGTGGGACCGTTATACAGGCTTCCGATCACAAATCCCCCGCGTTATTAAAAATGAAACAAATGTATCCGGCGCTAGCGTTCTTAAACGCTCTTAAATAAACATATATTGTTGCTGAAACCGAGGAGGAACCTGATAAAGTGAGGGGCTCTCAGGAATTTTGTTGGCTGTTTTATATTTGTTTTTTCTATAGCTTATTTCTTCTCGGTGTGTAGTACATGGACAAGGAGGTCCATATGTGGACTCGCTGTAACCCTTGGAGCGAAGCCCAAGAGATCCGCAAAAGGAGAAATTGCCTACAAACAGTTATAAGACCAGGACTTAATAGAGACAACGACTTAATAAATACTTGTGACATGACAGACATAAACCTTCCCTCAGTATACCCGTCTGATCCCACCTCCGAGGGCAGTGCAGAACCAAATGTGAGGCAAATTTCCCTGCACGAGGGAAGCACTGTTGGTGGTATCAGACTGAAATGCCCATGGAGGTTTTTGCTTTAATGGGAGCAGAAATTCCAACTCTTCCGAAGGGGATCCCCACATTAGGGTTGTTGAGTCGCTGTCTATCCTTGGTTGCCTATCTTGGTGACCCAACTGTCCTCTACAGTTGTGGGAAATGAAGTGTAGGGAGTGAAGACAGTGAAGGGAGTGAAGGGATATGAAGGGAGTGAATAGAGTAAAGAGTGTGAAGGGAGTGAAGAGTGTGAAGGGGGTAAAGAGAGTGAATGGTATGAAGAGAGTGAATGGTATGAAGAGAGTGAATGGTGTGAAGAGAGTGAAGGGAGTGAAGAGAGTGAAGGGAGTGAAAAGAGTAAAGAGTGAAGGGTGTGAAGAGAGTGAAGGGAGTGAAGAGAG
>VKOC01040271.1:0-10472 GCA_009364415.1 Spea multiplicata | reverse complement strand
CTTTTCTTTTGTCACAGCAGGCAGTTTGTGTGTCCTTGCCGGTCTGGTTTGTTAAGTTGTGGAGTTGGATGATGGTGTGAAGGAAGGCTCAATCCTCCCCTGACCTCTGGTGTTTATTGGACGTGCCCACCGAGTTTATGGACGGCTGGTGGTTAGCATTGGTTTTGGGACAGCGGAAGGTAGCTGTCAGTTTTATTTGGATGAGGGAGGAGGTGAGCATCTGTGTTGGAGTGTACAGTGGTGAGCGGCCGGCAAGGATGGGGTTAATTTGTTTCCTGTGTTGGTGATGTATGAAGATGTTGATTATGTATATTTGTATTTATATTTATTTGTTGATTGTATATTGTGAAGTTATGATTATTGGTATATGGTGTTTTAGGCCAACACAGTGTGAATTGTGGTTATTGTTAAATAAAAATATTCTGTGGCCTGTTTTACCCAAATTATGTCTCTGTGTCGTTACTTGGTGGGTTAGGTGGTGGTTGGTTGGCACTACTTACACAGTACAGCACAATTAATATTAGTGTATTTGTTGTGTTTCATAGTACCAATACATAAATTACATTGTACTAAGAAACATACAATATACAAAAATATTGACTAATTCTACCATATTAGTTTGTTGAATGGACCAACAGTATTTACTGTAGTTACAAGAGGAGCTTTAAACCAGCATAGTCAGCAATCATCACTATACATAGACTCCTTCACATTCCAAGACTCTCTCCACATAGGTAAGCCTTGGTAAAACTTACTCATCTCTAAATATTTACAGTGTCTGTTCCTGAAGCGGGTAGTGTGGGCTGCATGGAACTGATGTCAAATTCACTTTCAGAACATGAGCAATTCTTGTAAAACATATCATAAACCAAAGCCAAATATGTCACTGGAATGTGTGGAACTGAAAACCCAGGAATGCGTGACTATGCATAGTGTTATGTGTCAAGTTTAGAAAATTATAATTTATTACACCGTTTCTTATTTTTGTAGAATAAGAAGACAAAAAATGGTTATGTTGTTTTAAAAATATAATTTGGATGACATTTAATTACGCTTTGTAAACATTACATTACATTTATTTATAAAGTGCCGGCAGATTCCGCAGTACCATTACAATCAGTAGTACAATTTAGAATCACACACAATAACAAATTATAACAAAGGAGTAGAGTGCCCTGCTCTTGCAAGCTTACAATCTAGTCAGTGGTTGAGGGGGAAGTGAGACAATAGGAGAGGACTGCTTGGATGGGGATGAGTTGATCTGGTTCCGATGATATGTTGGAAGCTGTTGATTATTTAGCTTGATTATGATGATGACTGAGAGTACTGTGATGCTGTACTCTTCCCAGAAGAGGTGGGTTTTCAGAGAGATTTTGAAAGTCGCGTACGAGGTACAAAGTCTTGGGGACCGGGGAAGGGAATTCCGCAGGAGGGGTGCGGCGCAGGTAAAATCCTGAATATGGGAGTGGGAAGAGGTAATAACAGCAGTAGATAGCCGCAGGTCGAGAGAGGAGCAAAGAGGGCAGTTAGGGGTGTATTTGGATAGGCGGATAGAGATATAAGAGAGTGCAGAGTTGTTGAGGGCTCTAGCAGCCCACCCCGAGCATCAGACAGCACTCATGTTGAGGTGGAAACAGGACTCTGTTTATTTGGAAACACACCAGTATTTAAACAGTATTTGCACTCAGCCCACCTCAGCCCTGTAGGGGGTCGTTATTGTAGTCTGTGGGGAGGATGGTAAATACGGGCGGTTCCCTGACTTCTGGCCGAAACCTGCTGCATCCAGGTGCAAATACTGGTCTCTATCCTGTATGTCTGGATGGAGAGTAAAACCACACAGTGCACACAAGTGGCCCAAATTTGTGTCCGAGCTCCACAGTCTTTAGAGTCTCTGGTACTTGGGGAAACGTGGCACTCTGTACCAGGGGGAAGAAGTAGTCCCAATTGTCCCCCCTGTACCCACCTCCCCAAAAACAGAACCCCTTCCAAGGCCAGGGCCCATCGTATGTGGGGAGGAGGCTTATCAGTTGACTAGGTTACCTCTATGTTTTAGCTTCACAATGTCTTTGTAACCCTTTTCCAGACTGGTAGATGTCTGTTCTTATCTTTTCTTGAATTGCTGCTTTTTTGAGACCTTTTAGCCTACTTTACTTTTCTAGACTGGTTTTATTTAATCAATGTTTAAATTCAGGGTTGGCAGTGATCATGCCTGGCTGTGTCTAGTGAAAATGAACACAATTATCAATTATATTAGGGGAATTTGGTTTCTTTAGAAACTAAGGGGGCAATTATTTTTTCACATAGAGCCAGGTAGGGCTGGATAACTTTTTTCCTTCCATACATGAAATCATCATTTAAAAACTGCATTTTGTGTTTACTCTGGTTACCTTTGCCTATTTTTTTTATATTTAAATGTTTTATTGACAGAAGGGAGAAACATATATCACAGTATAAAAGCAAGTGATATCTGTCGGGATTTTTCATTTTTTTCGGGATTGTGTACAACAAGTAATGGTACAAAGACCGTAACATCAGAGAGAATACGTAATGCCAACAGCATGAGGTAAAACAAAGCATGTCACCCAAGGCGTAACTGGTGGAAGAAACATGGTGACCATATATATATGAATAAAGGGTGTTACAGTATTGACTCGGCAATCGGAAGGAGGTCCCATCGAATGGTATCCGATCCTCGTAGGCCGAAACCCCATGGCATGTGAACCGGGACATAAGACTGTTAAACAAAGGAAGTGGTCCGGTACTGATCGAAAGCAAAACATCCCCGACACAATGTACGAAGAACTAAAATAATAGTAAATGTTGATGTTGTGGAATACAGAAAGAAACCACCTACTGGCGGGGGAGCTTAGTGTCAGCAATGGAAGCCATATGTCCCCCCACCACCCACTAGTGAAACAAACTTGCCTCTGAGGACCCCTGTAGGTTACCTTTGCCTAATTTTAAAATTAGTAAATTAGTATGATGATCTGAAACATTTAAGTGCGACAAATATATGCAAAAATAGAAGGAAACATTGGGCAATTTTTTTTTTCGCAGCACTGTAGATATAGAAAAATATTAATCACTTCACAATGTTGTATTTAAATGGCAGATAATTTTAGGAATTTTAATCTAGAGATTGGTTGCCAGGAGTAGTAGTCTATTAAACAAGCCAGGGTTCACTAGCCAGGAAACATGCATGTAGTCCATTAAACAAGCCAAAGGGGTGTAGCCAGAAGACAACAGGGTAATCCCTTAAACAAGCTGTAGATTGTTAGCCAGGAGACAATCATGGTAATCCTTTTAAACAAGTCAGAGGTCATAGGAGACATGTCAGAGGAGAAAAAACAGGTAGTCCATTAAACAAGCTAGGGATCAGTAGGCAGGAGACAAGCTGGAGTCCAAGAGCCTTAGAAATGGCTTTGTAACAATTTTCAGAGTAATAGATGTCAATGACTTTGTTTCTCATCTGTTCTTGAATTTTCTTTAGATGCCAGCATCGTTTGCTGCTATTTAGCCTACTTCACTTTGCAAGACAGGTTCAATGTAATTGATGTTTAGATTCAACAGGGCTGGCAGTAACCATGGCAGCTCAGTAGCGAGTTTCCAAAGCAGTAGTTTGGACTAGAGAGAGGGCCTGCCGGTAGACACTGCTCCCCTCCACATATGTGAAGCCTTTTTGGAGTGTTGCTTTAATACTATTCTCCCTTCCCAGGTTTCCCTTACACGCAGCTTGGAGGCATGCACCCCTCCAACAGTCCAGTTGTGGGTTCACGCTTTACCATACTTCAATGAGCATGCGACCTACCTCACAATTGTGGGAACCTGCCAATGCTAGGTAAGGATGCTTGGCGCCTATGGGAAGTGGGACCTGTGGCCTGACAGATTGCATGTAATGGTATTAATGTTGAGATGCTGTGTATGTTATTTTGAAAGATATTTAATGGTGAAGCTTGAATCTGATAGATCTGGTTTAACCAAATGAGATGAGAGGAAAATACCACTACACTTCTCTAATACAAAATATCTGTAATCTGATTTTAAAAAAAAAATGTACATATTTGGCAGACAATTTATGGAGCCCAAAAAGGTAAATATTTTTAAGAGGTCGGAACAGATAAGTGTATACCAGTAGAATAAACACGTGAATGAAGTCAGACAGAGAGAACGAGTTGGAAGCAGCACAACTATCTAGAAACTGTAATAAATCCAATAAACTCTAAAAATAGAAGATTACCAGATTTGAGAAATTTCAGGAGGATATGATGCGAGGAGTCCACGACTTGTAGTCATCATCAATAAAATGTATATCTCTTCCGTCACCATTGTGCTTGCACAATGAATTCAGAGATACAATTTACAGTCACCCATGCACTGAACATTTATGGTTTCTGGTTCTCAGATACTTACTATCTTTAATAAGGAGTCATAGAAATGTAATATTCTTATGTGATATTGGTTAATATGAGTGTTCTTATGAGCACTTGCTGGATCATGCATCAAGTATGCATCAATCAGGTATATGTGACATCAGAAATTACAGTTTCATCAAGAATGTTCCTGCTATGGGAATTTTATGGTGGAAAGCTGCATTATCTTACAATGGCTACAACATTGTGAAATGTAGGGAGATTGGGAATCCTTGAACACACATAGGTTCTCAGATATGCTTTGAACTTCCCTATGCTACAGACTCAAACTTTATCTTCTTTTTTTGTACTTTTCTAGAGAGGGCAATGGTTGGGGACCAAGATTTGCACAACACATTGGATCACTTATTTCTATAAGTACAGAAATCCAGTCAGTTTTTTATTTGTTTTCTCAGCAATGGTCTTAAAATAATAAGATGTAGTTAATGTAGGATATTTCTCATTTAATCACAACTAATTTTGAACACTTTTTGTTTTGCTTATCTAACATCTTAATGTGAACAAATGTGAATTTTATGAAAGCAGCACGTGGCATATTTATTAAAGTTATTATTATTGTCGTGTGGCAAGCCTCACGCTCCACTAGGTGGTGCAGGGGCCATGCTGCTGGTAATCGTAAGCATGCGTCTTACCTTACAGAAGTTACAGCCTGCTAGAAAGTTCGCAGGTATGTCTATATACACAAAATCAAGCCCAGGGCTTGTCTCCTTAATTTATTAATGTTCACGGTTTTTATGCATGGAAACATTTTACTCCAGGACGATTAATTATACAAATTAAAAAGTAAACCAAGACTTGACCACTGTCATTTCATATGGTCTAACTAGAAAGTTAGTCACCAGAATTAGGAATCTGCACTCACTCCCCACAGGAACTCAGGTGCTTAGCTGTGCCAGGAAGGGCCAGCTCCCTGTGACAGAACCCTCCATCACTGGGGCCCCTGGAGAGGCCTGAGAGCCAGCCTCCTCCCTATCGACTATGGGCCCAGGCCTTGTAGAGACTTCTGTGTGTGGATACAGGGGTTCAGTCTGCTGATGTACCCCATGTTTTAGCACTCAGAGTCTCAGAACTGTAACGTCTGCTGGACATCCTGTGCTGGAAGAAGGCTGATTGTCTTAGCATTGTTAAGTGTATAGGTGTGAAGTGTTTCCCCTGTTATTGTGTGAGTCAGCCCTTGTCTTAAGACCCCCTGTAGGTATGACTGCTGCATACCTAATTATCAATTACATAACAGGTAGCTGTTAATCCCGTGAGCTCCTGTTATCCCTGTGTCCTGGCCATTGTCTGTCTCAAGCCAATTATATGTCTATCGTCATTCCACGTCCCCAGTTAATGTAATTATTTATGTCTCGTGACATCCTGTCCTTCCCCCGGATATTGTGTTGCAGGATTTGATCTAATTACTTCCTTCCTGCCATGGTAATTAGATCATGTGATATGTGTATTGCCCCTTTTCTACTTCTGTGTATATATACCTCTGTATTTGGCTTTAATAAATGAGTCCTGCTTTCACCTCAACATGAGTGTTGCCTGATGTTTGGGGTGGGTTATAGCCACACTGTGTAGCTAAGCTTCGGATAGCCACAGTGCCAATGTGGCTTCGGTGCAGCGACGTCCCTCCTTCTATCTACAACGCTGGTTCTGCCCGGCGCTGAAGGGGTTACTTGTTGGTGTCCCGGCAGGAGGAAGCAGCGTAAGGCGGGAGTACCCAGTCGGGGTAAGGTCGGTCCCGTCACACTCCCCAGTAAATCAAAAATAGAAGAAGGCTCCAGGCACGCAGAGGTTCCATCAGACAGATTTATTGTAGGAAACAGACAACAACGTTTCGACCTCACAATGAGGTCTTTATCAAGTTGATAAAGACCTCATTGTGAGGTCGAAACGTTGTTGTCTGTTTCCTACAATAAATCTGTCTGATGGAACCTCTGCGTGCCTGGAGCCTTCTTCTAACTAGAAAGTTAGACTGGCTCCCAGTATTTTAATAAAACCAAAGGAGCATGAAAAAAATAAGAATTATTTATCCCATCTAGTCTGCCCATTGTTCTGGCGATAGGGCGGAGCTTCCGGGCACACCCTCTCACCCATTCTTCCAATCAGGGGAGAGGTTATGCCTGCATAGTTCAGTTGAAAGAGTGAACTCTGAGCTCTTTGCTTCATTTTCATTTGGTTCATTGGAGGTTCCTCCTCATTTTTGAACATTAGTACAAATTGACAAAATTGGCAAATTTCATTAAAATTGAAAACCGTACAAATCCGAAAGCACAAGTCTAATGTCTGTTTGTGTTAGTGTGAGTGTCTGTATGTGTGTGTTAGTCAGAGTACATTATTGTGTGTGAGTGTGTGTCTGGTTCTAGTAGTATGAGTGTCTGGGCATGTTAGTGTGCATGTGTTACAGTGTGTACGTGTAAGTGCCCCTGCTGAGGCTAGGCTCTGGATCAACCCCTGGTCCAAAGTAGCACTCCCACATAGCTTATTGACAAATAATGTGCCCAATAAAAATAGCTTTTTCTGGAGATGCTTTACAACAGGCCTTGAGTCACATGTCTAGGGTTTCCAGATGTGTTAAACATTGGGAATCAAAAAAGATTGTTTTAGGTGATACTTAGTAGACTTGGGTGACGGCCAACTCTTCGTGTTCGTCTTCGTGTTAGTCTTAGTGGGGGGACAAATCTACGTATTCTACGAATATTCGCCCATTCCTGTGTTTGATATGGGCGAATATTCGTGTACATTCTTCGTGTTATTATTATTATTTATTGTTTTTATATAGCGCCATCAAATTCCGTAGCGCTGTACAATGGGTAGACAGGACATAACAAGTAGTATGTAACATAACAAATTGACTAACGGAGACAACAGGTGAGGAGGGCCCTACTCAAACGAGCTTACAGTCTTGTTTTTTTTTCTTTGTTTTTGGTAGAAGGAGTTAATACGGGGTTAACGCAGTACGCACTACGCTCGTACAGACCTTTAACTCTTGGAGCGGCGCCGTGCGGGCGACTCTATTGGTCGCCTGCAGGCGCCTCCTCTGGCATCAACCAATTGGTTAAATAAGTTTAAATAAATAACATGTACTGAACAGATATGGTACAGCATAACTTCTATCACTATATACTGAGCCAGACATTGATGGTGGTACAGCGTAACTCCCATATCTATACACTAAGCCAGACATTGATATGGTAGGCTTCTGCTCCTTTAGTAGTCTGCCTGTGCCACCTCTGTCCCTTTAACAGCCTGTCTGTGCCAACTTTGCCCCTGAAGCAGCTGCCTGTGCCACCTTTGGATCCTTTAGCAGCCTGCCTGTACTAACTTTGCCACTTCAGCACCCTGCCTGTGTCAACTCTGCCCTTTAGCATCTTGCCTGTGCCACCTCTGCCCCTTTAGCATCCTGCCTTTGTCAATTCTCCCCCTGAAGCAGCATACCTGTATCAACTCTGCCCCTGAAACAGCATACCCTGTGCCAACTCTTTAGCAGCCTGCCTGTGCCACCTCTGCCTTCAATCACCCAGCCTTTCCCATTTCTGCCTCTAAACACTCATTCATTCATTCACCCATTCACTCTCCCACACCCCTTACCTCTCTTGCAGATTTCACTGGTCCAGGGGGCCAGCCGAGCATTTCTGGGGCTGATGTGGCACACACGTACTGTGTGAGGAAACTCTTTTTTCCCATGAAAGGGAAGCAGGGGCCTGGGCGGGAAAAGTGTTTCCTCACACAGTGTATGAGTTCCCCAGCGATAAGCTGCAGGGCCGCGATAGGCAGTCCTCGGGACACTGGGCACCCCATGTTAAGTGCCACCTAGGGTGGACCGCCTTCCCCCGCCCCCTTTTAGGTATGCTACTGAGGGCCGGATTGGCCCACTGGGAAATCTCATGGCTGGTCCGTGGGCTGGCAGACCAACATTCAAAGTGGCTTTTGTGCGGCCGCAACATTCAAAGCAGGCGTAAGACCACCTCTGCTGGCCGCTTAATGATATTAAAGCAGCCGGCGTGCATACACCATGCTGCCCAGTGCCTCAGTTAGGCTCCCCGTCACGTTCCACTCAAGGGGGCGGGCTCATACAGAAGTGACAGAGAGAAGATCAGCAGTGTGAGGAGCACTCTGCAGGGGAAAGAAGCCAGCAAAAAAGTAAGTAGTTGGGGTGATAAATGGAAGTGCACCCATATTAAAAGGGAGGGCTGATTTGGGGCATCAGTAAAAATGTAATAATACGAACGAGGTGGGTGACTGGGGGCAATACACATCACAGTGGGGGCATCAATACACAAGAGGGTTGCTGGAGCATCACATAGAGGTAAGAGATGGGGAGACAGGGGTGTAATGGCAGTGTATATGAATGTATGTGTTTGTAACCGTGTGTATGGAGAGGTGTGTGTAAGAGCAGTATAGGTATTTGTAAGCTGTGTGTAAGAGCAGTGTGTGTAAAGGCAGTTGTGTGTAAGGGCAGTATATGCTTATGTGTGTTTATGAGCAGATGTGTGTAAGGGCAGTGTATGTATATGTGTGTGTGTGTAAGGGCATTGTACGTGTATATGTATGTTAATGGACAGGTGAGTGTAAAGGCAGTGTATGGAGAGGCGTGTGTAAGAGCACTGTATGTGTATATGTGTGATTATGAGCAGGTGTGTGTAAGGGCAGTGTATGTGTATATGTGTGTAGGGGCAGCATATATGTGTGTGTATGGACAGGTGTGTAAGGGCATTGTATGTATGTGTGTGTGTGTGTAAGGGTAGTGTATGTGTAGATGTGTGTTTATGGGCCTTTACACACACCTGTGTGCCTTTACACGGGACCGCCCCAACGTCAGCTGGACCGCCCACCGGCATCAGCGGGACCACCCACCATCAGCGGGACCGCCCACCGATGTCAGTGGGCAGTCTTGGACGCGTCCCGCCAGGGAAGGCTCCGGGTAGCCGGAGTCAAGAAGTTCCCAGGTACGGCAATAATGTAAGGAGGGCAGGAGAAATCAAGTGAAGGGTTCTGATATAGATAATGCATGTTACTGTGTGATATTACCTGGCTGGGGCTCTGATATAGATAATGCATGTTACTGTGTGATATTACATGACTAGGGCTCTGATATATATGATAATGCATGTTTACTTGTGATATCACCTGGCTGGGCTCTGATATAGATAATGCATGTTACTGTTGATATTACCTGGCTGGGGCTCTGCATATAGATAATGCATGTTACTGTGTGATCTTACCTGGCTAGGGCTCTGATATAGATAATGCATGTTACTGTGTGATATTACCTGGCTGGGGCTCTGATATAGATAATGCATGTTACTGTGTGATATTACATGACTAGGGCTCTGATATATATGATAATGCATGTTACTGTGTGATATCACCTGGCTGGGGCTCTGATATAGATAATGCATGTTACTGTGTGATATTACCTGGTTGGGCCTCTGATAGATGATAATGCATGTTGCTGAGTAGCATGGATTAGTACCACTGTTAAGGCTGATCTGCCTTTGCTATTGTATTAGATTATTTAAATATATTTTTCCCAGCTCAGCCAGCACCATGAAAGTAGTATGTCTGGCCTTATGGGAATTTGATGTGTTTTTTATTTTCAATATGCATGACTGTGCTGACGAAAATGTAGAGTGTTTTAAGTAGCGATGCAAGCGCGGCATTGTAAAGTGCAATTGTATTGGTGAGTTCTGCGAGAGCGATTAAAAAAAAAGTGTCCATCTTTCACATTTTGAACATGAAAATGTTTCGATTCTATTATGTCTAATCTAGGGCTGCAACTAACGATTATTTTAATAATCGATTAGTTGGCCGATTATTTTTTCGATTAATCGATTAATCGGATAAAAAAAATGAATGTAAATTTTTCATTTATTTAAAATAATTTAATAAACAAATGATGTTAAATACAAACAGCAGAATAAAAAAACTTTGATAAAATGCATTTCTTGTCTTTATTTCCCAACCAGGCCCCCAATTTATGTACATTTGAGCCCAGGCTTGCCACGCTGCCTCACACATCTGCCACGCCGCCTCCCACATATGCCACGCCAC
>VKOC01040193.1:0-11013 GCA_009364415.1 Spea multiplicata | reverse complement strand
GTGATCCCTCACTTTGGAAAATGGGAATTTAACAAAAAAATATAGTGATTAACTTTATGTAGTATGTATTTTTTTTAGGGTTTTTAGTTTTTTTTTAGGTGAGGGGAGGTACATGGTGGTACAGGTGATTATGTTTGTGTATTTTTTTTTTTTTTAAATAACTAGAGTCTTCAGAGCCCCAGGAATCTCTTTTGAAACAGGTGAATTACTTGTATTGACATGATGTTTTTTTTAATTTTATTTTAGAGGAAGAAACTTCTTGTTTCTACTGGTGTTGCTGCAATGCATCAATATCGAGGCATCTAACACCACCAAAAAAAGAGTAGGGGCCCGGTGTGATCTGCTCCTAGGAGCGGTCGTATTCATCATATTGGAAGGCTATTTGCATTTTAATTATGGCGGCGCCTGGCACAAAAAAACTCAGGTGCCCAGTTTGATCGCTCTCCCTAAAGATTGAATACAGGTACTGCAGCCTACCATCCAGGTCACTGAAGCCCAGCTCACTAATCACTATGTGATCAGTAAAAATGTTAAAATAGTGAAAAAAATTTAAATGTAATGAAATTTAAAATATTTCAAATACCCTGTCATTAAGGCACCTCCCAAATGTGACATTTTAACCCCCAAACAACCTAACAAACCTATGCATGGGTGGTATCACAGTACTCAGGAGATGTTGCTAAGTACATATTGGGATGTTGTTTGACAGTGATATATATCAGGAGCTGTAAATTCATACCTGAGTTACAATGTGTGTGAAAAAAATACTACTGCAAAGTGTCAACAAAGTGTGGTAGTAGAATTAGTGCATGGAAAGAGTTAAAATACTACCACATGCAATACCCAAATAATCATTTGTGTCCTGAAAAAAAATGTAATTAGTGTGGGTACAGTAAATAATAGAGAAGAAAACTACAGTTTAACAACACAGAAATGTTAATACAGCCATTGTCACAATTGGCTCTGTCCTAAAGGGGTTAAATTATCAGTTCTGTTCTGTCGTTATTATGTGAAACAGTAGGTTACTAACAGTCCAAAGAGTATAATCATGTAATGTTTTTCTTGTTTGTATAGGTTGTGTCTTTGCAAGTAAAGGAGAAGAAGAAGAGGTGGTGGGTGAGTGTCTAGACAAAGGATACACTTCATGCATTTCAAGCCCCTAGGCCACAATCCACCTGTATCTCATATTACAACTGCCTGAGTTTACGCACAGTTCTATTATTTAAATTCTCAGGCTCTCCGTTTATTAGTTTTAAAGTCTCTTGTCTTTGGTATTTTTTTTAGGGAACTACCACCCTTTTTAAAAACATGTGATGGGAGACCTTTTTATATTTGGGGTCTGATTTGTGATACAGCCAAGTGAGACTTGGCAATGTCTTTTTTTCCCCCCCAGACTATTTTTATAACTAAGCTACACTGAAGTTATAGGCAGAAAAAGCTCAGAAGTTTAGTAGGCTGGTCCTCTTCTAGCTAACAAGATAGCATTATTGTGTATTCCAATTTAAAATGTTTTTAGTTTTACTTAAAAAAATGTTGGTTTTTTTTGGCAGAAGGGTTGTGTAAACAACTTTTTAAGAATATATTGAAGGCCGTACTAGTATTTTTGTCCCTTGCAAAAGATATTTACATAACACAGGGCTCAGTAAGCAGTCTTTCCAATGACGTGTAGCTTGTCTATTTTTATCTTACTCAGATGTGCGTTATGCTGTCTTAGGAGCCTCTCTAGGTGCATTTTTTGGGATCAGCTTTATTGCTGTGAAACTCTGCTTGTTAAAAAAGCACAGTCCGGACTATTGGTTTTCAGGTAAGATGCAATTATCTTCTTATGGACCCATTTTTTTCTAGGCTTACTGAGCTTCGCACATTTTAGGCCACTAGCTCCATTTTTCAGATAAATCCAAGCCAAGTCTTTCAGCACTATTTCAACAGTTTATGATCCTACTTTATATGCTTTTCATGTATTGCCTTTTAGTATGTACTTAACATTGTCAAGATCAGGTTGGGCCCTAGGAAAACACTTTTTAGATATGCATACATACATAAATATACGTACAGGGAGTACATTAGCAAATAACTGGGTTCCCTTCTAGAATTATGGATTTGTTTAAAATGTACCCATCGGCAGTCACAGGAAGTAAGCTGTAAGTTGCATCCCTAGAAAACATACTCAAGGGAACAGGAAGGGAACCACACACAATGCTGGTGGGGCATCATGTAAAGCAATTTTTTGTTTTCACAAAACTGCATGAAATTACCTGAATTTCACACATAACTAGGCACCCATAAGACAAAATGGTAAAAATAGCATACAGGGAAAAGAAAAAATGTTGGTGCGCTAAGCTAGTCTCAGGCTCCAATAATACAAATGTATAATATGAGGCCTACCAAAAGTATGAGCATGCTGCAAATACAGTGTGTTGGCTGTACAATGTATACAAAAAACTGTCTGCGCTTCTCATCCTAATAAAGTTGGCAACAAATATATAAACATAATATAAATGAGAGGTTTTGGTTATACAGTATGTAAAAATAGCATAGCCTCTATGAGGCAGCCTCATTTTTCACCTTTACTGAGGTTATATTGAGGAAAGTAGATAAATAAATAACAAGGAAATTATCTTACAGCTCCAGAGAATTAACCTGGTACTTACCTGGTACTTCCTGGTCAAAGGTCACCGGCAGACTGGGACGCACCAGGTACGTCATCGATGATACGCGATCCAGCGTCGCTATGAACGCTGTGATCGCCAGGGGCGGCTGCTACTGACTGCTGGGTGTCCCCAGCGATCCGTAGCAGCCACTCCCTCGCAATTCCGTGCACGTGATCGCTTTGAAGCGAACCACAAGCACAGAATTCAAATATTGAGAAAAAAAACTGCGGCCTTCAAGGGAAGACGCAGTACAGGAATGACGGTCCTGAAGGGGTTAAAAAATGATAGTAAAACAAATTTCCCCAAATACAGTGATTTATTCACGTTTTGGGCTGGCTGGGACCTTAGCAAGTGCTTTGCATGAGCTTAATGGAACATAAGGGACAATGAGACAGTAAAGTAATTTTTGGCACTCTAGAGGTTGTGTAATCTCAATGATGCACGTGGAGGGGTTATAGCACAGCCCTCTTCAGTTAGCCGGACATAGATATGATACTGTGCAGCTCATGGTGATCAAAAGCACATAGTAAGCCTGACGTATATGGTACAGCATTAATCCAATTACTATTCATTGAGCCAGGCAATGATGGTTGTACACCTTAACTCCCATCACTATTTATGAGCCAGACATAGACAGTGGTACAGTGTAACAGTATAAATACCTGTGCTGTCTTCAATAAAGAGAGTTCTATTTTACCCCTACACCAAGTCTCGGCTAGTGCTTGGGGAAATATGAAGGGTTAATCCCTTGAGCAATTAAGCTTTCAGCGACAAGGAAGATCTCTATTGCGGAGCTACCCAGTAAGAGTACAGGTCTCTGTCACATTTGGTGGCAGCGGTGGGATGTCTTTCCTTGCCAAAGGATATTCAAACCACCATGGGATACCTTCCTCATCCTCGGGTGAGTCACAGCTGATGGAAAGGCACTTTTAGAAACTCAAACTTTGGGACACTTCCTTTCTACTGGGATTGACTGACAGGACGGCAGACTTCGGTCACCTTGTAGGGGGATATGAACGTGGCATCAGAGTTCCAGGGGCTGCTGCGGGTCATTCTCCCCTGCTACACCACTGCTCTGCCTACGGAACAATACCTGAAACTGAGGCAACAGATTTGAGAGTGACTCCAGGAGGCTGTTATAAGCCGAGGCCAGTGTCTTCCAAGCTCAGGACAAAGGATTAGAGACCAACGGGAACTATGGATGTCATTCCTGGGACAGCGACCCCAGGAAAAATGGGTATCCAAATTGGATAAGCTGTTCCCACAGGAGGTAGAGCTGGACAATAGATATTGGGCTCTGCAGTGGCATGCAGAGCAAGCATATTCGGGCACTGTGACAGAATGGTCTCCAGAGGGTTATGATTTTGATGGCCCTGGATTGTTGTGGGACATCCTCACCGATTTCTTTGAATTAAGCAGTGAAGGGGACTCTGACCAGGAGGATATTGGGGAGTACAGAGAGGCTATGCTTGGTCTCGGAGAAGTTCCAGAGGTGAGACCTGATCTGGACTATCTGGTCGTGAAAGAGCAGCAGCTGGAAAGGGCATACCGAGAGCTGCTGGACCGCGTTTGGCAGACTGCCCCACAGCCAGAGAATATTACAACACCAGCAGAAGTGCTGGCATCAGAGCAGAGTACCACTGGTCTCTGGCCACTTCTCTCTGTTTCCCCAGCTGAAGTTCTGGCATCCAGGCAGAGTGTTGCTAGCCTCTCTCCTCTTCATCAGGGAGCTACTCAGTCCGAGTACGGGTCTCCGTCACACTCATTCTCACACTCTCAGGCTCTCTCACACTCTCTCTCATACTCATTCAGGCCCTCTCATTTTCTTTCAGACTCATACTCTCACTCTTATTCATGCTCTCCCACAATCTCACACACTCTCTCACACTCATGCTGTCTCATACTCTCTCATGCTGCTCTTTCACTCTCTCACTCACTCTCACTCACGCTCTCTCATGCTCTCATATTCTCATTCACGCTCACTTACTCTATCAAGCTCTCTCACATTCTCTCACACTCTCACTCATGCTCTCTCACACTTTCACGCTCTTATGACCTCTCTCACTTTCATACACTCTCACAGTCTCACTTACTCTTAATTACATTCTCTCTTACTCATGCTCTCTTACACTCTTACTCTCTCACATGCTCTCACTGCCTCTCTGTGTCTCCCTACCTTATCTGCCAACAGCTTCCATGTCCCTGTCTCATTTCCTGCAGCTCCACTTCTTCTCTTGCATCTTCTTCTTTTGTCTTCTTTATTCCTCCCCTGGTAGCAGCTCCACTGACCAAGGCCTCAAAGAGCACTTCCTCAAAGGTCCAGAAGAGGGTGTGAATGGAGGGTGAGAAGAAGATGCTACAGCTTTACTGAGCCGCAGAAGCTTAGTAAAGCTTGTTGGAAGCCGGTCGCAAGCGAGATGTGACGCATAAGCCAGGAGAAAATCTGCCATTACAGTGCCTTAAAAATCAGGACAGTTGGCAGGTATGAGTAAGTAAGCAGCAAGTGGATGTCCCTTGCTACCAGGGGCCCTGGGGCAATTGCCCTTCACTTTTAATGCCTCTGTACTCATAAGTAGCACCAGAGCTAAGCTGTGCTAAATGTGTTTTTTTTGTTTTCCTGCTGTAGTCTTGGGCTAGATCTAAAGTTGTCAGCTTGCCAGACACAATTAATTTTTCAAGCACTGGCTTATCACAGTACAGATGTTTTCTTACCATGTTTTTTTTCTGTTAATGCCATAGATTCAGAATCATTTAATCTCAAGGCGTTTAGGTAAGAACTTTTTTTTTTCCGCTTTTTTGTAAGCCAATTTACCAGAAATGTCAATTTGTATCTCAGTATCTCCCGCTAAATAATAATGCGTAGAATTTGAAGTATTTGTTAATATATAGTGTGCTCTTTTCTTTTTTTAATAGTTCAATTTATTTGCATATTTCTATTTTTCCATGGGAGATTGATGGTATGGGCAAATATACCTCATCTAATTTGCCTGCTTCCTCTCTAGCAAGCTTCATTGTTATTACTGCTCAGGATATGCTTAAGTTTTTATATACATTCTCGATCGACCCTACAATAAGATATTTTTCTCAGTCTACCTTATTTTTAATACTTATTAAGTAAATGTACCTTTTTGCCCTTTTACTTTTTATTTCATTTTATTGGTCAATAGAGCTTTCATATTTTCACTGCTTATTATTTTTCTGCCAAATTTTGTGGGTGCCACCACATTCTTTTGTTACCAAGTCTGCAGATAATTTTGCAGTGATATGGAAATAAAAAAAATTACTGCACTTTTTTTTTCTTTTCATTTTTGCTGCATTCATTTTCAGGCAATGTATTTCGTTTCCAATCTGTTCTGCTTGGATGAAATTTGTGGGCCTTTTTTTATTTGGAATGACATTTAGGCGAGGGGTGTTTCCAAAGGAGGAGGTCCCTGACACCTTCTGGACTCACCTTTCTTTATAGAATTTTTTTAAAAAAAAGGTTGCCCCAGAGGTAGGACAGTCAAAGAGGTGCAGCAGCAATAGTAGTAGTGGTAGAGCACTGGCCTTGAGCAGGTAGACACTGGCAGATAATAGGAATCTGCAGCCTCATGGAGCATAACTGAATTTCCACAATATCATGGACATTTTAAGAAAAAAAGGTTTCTCCAGAGTTAGGCAGAGGTGTCGTTGTAGTAGGGCACTGGGCTTGGGCAGACAGGCCCTGACAAATGATTTTCCACCACAATATTCTAGAAATGTAAAGGTTCCCCTAGAATAAGGATGGTTAAAGAGGTGAGCAGCAGTAGTAGAGCACTGTGCCTGAGCAGGCAGACACTGGCAGATGATCCACATGCATCCTTGTGGAGCAGGACTGAGTTTCCCCAGTATAATATATTGTACATACTATATTGTCACCAATATTTATTTATCAATTAAGAAGAATAATAGATAATATTATAGGATGGTTAAAAAAATTAACTTATCCACAAATTACACAAAAAGGTTTGGCTAGTACCGTAAATGTCCAACTGTCACTGTCTCACACTCCAACTCTCATCAGTCTGTAACTGCTGCTACTGACAATTAAAATAGCATCAGAAGATTCACAGTGGATATAAAAAGTCTACACACCCCTGTTAAAATTGAATTGTTCACATTATAGCTCACATAAAAGATGGAAAAAGTTCTGACAGTTCTCATTCTTTAAAATCACAAGAATGAGATATTTTAACAGGGGCGTGTAGACTTTTTATATCCACGGTATTTATCTAATGCTTGTCCATTCCCCTTGTAAATGCTGTTTGGCCAGAGTGAAAAAAGTAAGGAGAAATTCCCACAGGTTGTTAGACCCATCAATACAGCCATTACCATCAGTGAGACCACCCCCCTTTTTGGGCTATTTCTACCTATCCGTCATAATGTACCCTGGTATACATAGTCCCTCCCACTATTGCTCATCAACAAGCGCCAAAATGGCCTGTAATGGTGGTGGCTGCACGTGATGACGAATGGGCGAATCATGATGAATGAAATGAATGCACAAATCTAATATTTACACCTCATTAACAGAACACCTCATTTACAGCTAGCTGAACTTGTACCTTAATATTGTGTAGAGCTTGTCAGCTAATCTACAACTCACTGTTTAGTAAATAAGCCTCAATTAAATTATTCTAACCTCCTATAACACCTCTAAACATTTTTGATCAGCAAAGAAGGACTTTTTTCAATGTTTACCTTTCCTGAGTCAAGAGTCGGCTGAACACATCTACATCCACGTGACATACTTACCACCAACCTGTTCCAGTGTTGCCTCAGTGAATGTTGAGAGCTGGGGTGTGTTCAGTCACAGTAAACTGTCTCTTTAAGATGCCTGTCCTGTCTATATAGCTACACTATATGGACTTGGACATTGGAACACCTGACCATTATACCAACATCACATCCTATTCCTCATGTAGCATACCAAGAAATTTTGGACAATGCTATGCTTCCAACAGTTTGAGGAAGGCCCATCTCTATTCTAGCATGCCTGTGCTCAAGTTCAAAAGGCAAGGACATGGTTGAATGAGTTTGGTGTGAAAAAACGTGACTAACCCACACAGAGCCCTGACCTAAATCCCATCGAACACCTTTTGGATAAACTGGAAAGGACGTTGTGAGCCAGACCTTCTCGCCCAACATCATTGCCTGACCTCAGAAATGCTCTACTGAATGAATGGGCAAATTCCTACAGAAACACTGACAAATGCTGTGGTAAGCCTTCCCAGAAGATTGAAAGCTAGTATAGCTGCAAAGGGGGACCAACTACCTAATGTATACAGTATATATTTAGAATATGATGTCATAAAAGTCCTTATAGGTGTAATGGTCAAGTGTCCCTATACTTTTTTCCATATAGTGTATTTTGTAATATGCAATAACCATAACAGAAGAATATAATAAACTGAATTGCAATTTGTAGTATTTGGAAACATTGATTAATTGCAGTTCACTTTGATGATAATTGCTAACTCAAGTAAGTCAACTCTACTGCAACTCTGAATTTACGCCAGGATACCTAACAGCTAAATAGATATTTGCATGATTCAGAAAAAGTCAACTAAGAAACAAGGAGTTGCTTGAGCTGTAATGTCTAGTTCCATGAACATCAAAAATGATGCATACCCAGGTTGGGATAAGTAGACTTGATGTACCATAGGTTAACACAATCGTTATGATCAGTAGCCAGTTTTTTTTTTAATGCAGATTACATTTTACAATAACTGTCTAGTTACTGTCATCACTTTACCTGCTGTTGCTCCAGGGCAACTTTTGCCATTTCTAATCTTGTCTATCTGACTTTCAGACAAGGAGATGTAGGGACACCATGATTTGTAGTATAAGTAATGAAGACTGACGACAATGTGAAATTCATGGGGATTCATGGACATCTTTCTGGTATCATCATACGGAGACATGCATGTATATATATATGGCTCTCTATCACGCTTCCTGCCTACCGTAAACATAGTATGGATATTTTGGCTGGCTAACAAAACATATTAGAAAAAAATGCAGCCATAGAAACGTGCAGTTATTGACAACTGCAGATACCTTAGATGGAAATGCAAAAACATAAAACAAGGGAAGGGCCAATGTTAAAAAACAGGTGCCATTTACAGTTGTTACAGTTGTTAATCATAACTAAATATTGACCATAACAAGCATTTTTCATTACACACTGGCTGGTTTAGTTCCCCAATAACTATGCTTGCATGTATGTACACAGCAGTAAAAATAGCTATTGTACCGACAAATTACGTTTATGTGCATTATAAGTTTGTAAAATGGACGTCCCCACACTGCTCAGTCTGTGTTAATAAAATGTTCATGGTGTAATATTATGACCCTCTTTCAAAGTTTTTTCTTTAAAGGACAAAATAGAGCACATATACAAGTGTATAAGAGTTTATCTCATAGTTACACTCTAAAAAGTTACACTATTCTACACATAAAAACAATACAACAAAATCTACAAAATCTATACAACATCAAAAATTACATGAGATAGTAAAACTAAAGTAAGATTGCTTAAAATTTTCACTAAATACAGTATTATCAAAATCCTACATTCAACAATTTCTAGTACTATTAAATACCTAAACCTTACCCACAAATTATCCAATTACATACAATTCTGACTCATTTCTCAGGGGATGCTTAATTGTCAGAAAAGCTGCCACTTATATGTTATATGTGCCATGCAACAGAAGAGCATTTTATGTTTATGTGTTGTTTCTGTGTGAATAAAACCTAAGAGTAAACAATTAAATGATTAAATCTGTTTTATCTAAATGGAACAGCACATTTAGACGCATCATTTTAACGCAATCATGAGGTAACTTAATTACATCACTTGTACCTCCCAGGGGAAGCAGGAACCCAGTGGAGTCACGTCAATATACGTCACGTCACATGACCCTGCTCCCTTCCTGCTTCCCTTAGGCGGTACAAGAGAAGTTACTTGCACAGTGCGAGCTACACAGAGGGAAGTAGCGGCACCTGCGGATGTCTGTGAGTGGCACCGATAGTTCTGCAGTTCAGGTAACGGGGTGGGGGAGTGTCACATGAATGAGAATGCGTGATTGAGTGAATGAATGAGTATCTGTGAAATGAGGGAATGAGTATCTGGAAATGAGTAAATTAATGAGTATTTGAGAATGAATGAGTATCTGTGATGAGAATGAATGAGTAATGAGAATATTGTGTATGGTCCTCCCCAAGCGGCCTGAAATTTGTAACACTCAGTACTCAGGAATCAGTATTCACAATCCTTAGCTTTTGAGTCAAACGAGACCCTTTGTTTGGTCGTGGCTGCATGGAGGTTTTGGTAGACTAAATGGATTAGTTGTTCTTCTCTCTGTTCCAATATATAAAGGCAACCGGGGTTTTCTCTGATTCACACTGTTGCTCCCAGTATTCCCTTATCCAGCTGACCTTACACTTTCCACCCATACAACAATTCAAAGAGGGAGAAGCCAGTAGATACATGGGGCCCTTCCCAATATGGAAATAGCAGGTCCAGCAAGAATATTTCCCAATCAGCATGTTCTGCTATGAATACAAATATGTCAAGGTTCCATTACATCATTCACGGAGACTGGCGGTGGTAAGAGGAGGTCTGAATAGGCCGTACGCCACGGAGACACAAATTTGTTGGGCTAGATCGACATAAAATGATGTCCCAGACAATATTGTCCAGGGACAACCCATCTTTGTAAATATTTTGATTTTGGCATCCACAGCTGTCTCAGAAGAAACATTTTACAGGGCTACAGTTTCTGGACCAAGTGGCATATATGTCTTACCCATATGGCTGGCTTTTGGTAATGTCCACTGCTACCTTCTGGAACTTCTAGTTAACTACAGGTAGTGAGTGTAGGAATGCCGAGCAGTCATCTCACCTATTCTCTGGCAGGTCTCACCGATCTGACGAAACCATCAGACATTGTGACATTGTGAGTCCTGGCCACAGAAGGCTTTTTGTCCTTTTTACCTCTTGTTGGTATGCTAAGAGGATCTCATTGCCCTCAACCCCAGTATTTTTGGGAACAATATGTTAATATATAAGGCCATGCATAATACTGTTCCTCCATGGATCTGTGCCCTCATAAGCAAATACTCTCCTACTCGATCCCTACGTTCTTCCCATGGGCTAAGGCTCTCCTCCTCACTTATCACCTCTTCATTTTCCCGTCTACAAGAATTCACTCAAGCTGCCCCATATCTCTGGAATCTACTCCCAACGAACCTTCAGCTTTCACCCTCCCTCCCAACATTCAAGAAACATCTCAAAACCGACTTCTTCAGAGAAGCATACCATCTTAGCTGCTAGAAC